>VZQC01000029.1:919474-982423 GCA_009823505.1 Rhizomys pruinosus
GGGGGGGAAGGGAAAGGGAAATATGCCTGATCTGAATTGGAAAATGATGTACGAAGTGCACAAAGCATCAATAAAAATTAATATAAAAAATAAAAATAAAATAAAATGTTAACATACCAATAAAAAAAAAAAAAGAAAAGAAAAAAAAGAAATGTGGCATCACTGGATTCCGAATCCTAGGGTAGGGTGGGATCAGGTTCCGGCTGGCCCAGGCACCACTCTCCTGGACCACACCTTCCCTGTAGGGCTCTGCAGGGCGCTCAGCCTGCCCCCTTCAGGGGTCACTAGGTTTAAGAGGAGGCTCTCCTCTTCCCTTGTCCCCAATCTCCTCCCAGTTCTGGGACTAAACTCAGCACTCTGCACTTTTCCAGGCGAGTGCTGAATGACTTGACTAAGTCCCCAAACCCCTTTGATTTCTTAAGATTCCCTTATATTACCTGCAATTATTCATGGCCAATTTTAAGAGTGTTTTCTTTTGGTCTTGGGCTCCGGGAAGTACCAATGCCACTTTTCCTGGACTCCCTGCTCCTGCTCCACCACCCACCCTTAGCGATGTAGTTGGCTGTGGGACAAGGAGAACTTCAAGTCTTGGAACACAGCTCTTTTACTTAGCTCAGAGAGGCCTTCACGAGATAAAGTTGCATGTATACCTTTCCCCTTATTATCCCCCATAGAATAAGGGCAATAGTCTTTCTATGCTCGGCAAACAACCATGAATTAACCAGAAAGGAAATATTTACAAAATGCAGGAGGAAGTGTAGTGGGAGAATATAAAAGGCAGGATCCTTTTTGACCTCAGAGCCATAAACCCATGGCGGTCCTTTTCCGTATTGTGGCAACGGCTGGCCGAGAAGGATAAGGAGGGGCAGGGCAAATTTCATTCCTACTGTAATGTGTGCATCCAGGGGACTGTTGGCTGACCTACCACAGTGACACTTGGTCTGAATTCCTGCAGCAGGGTAGAGGAATTGGATAAAGTCAGCCAAATGTCAAACAGAAGAGACACAACCTGCGGTATTTGCTTGGTGTCGCATCTGTCTCTTATCCAAGCTGATGCCATTCACAGGTACCATTTTGTTCAGTGGTTTCATCTTCTCACTAGGCGCAGCTTCTCCGTGGTGCATTTTTAATTAAACAATGCTCCTTTGCCTGTGTCTCAATTGCAAATGTCAACAGAAGCAGAAATGAAGGCTTGCAGTTACCTGCAGTGCATTTGCTCTCGCAGGCTCAGAACTTGCATGGATGTTTGCAATCTGTTGTGTACCAGCTGGAGCATAGTAAGCGGTTGGCAGGGACCAGGACTGCAGTTCATTCTTTCACTCAGTTAGAGCTCTGGCCACCAGTGGCACTCTGGGAAGCTGATTCTGAGTCCAGGATTCGGGAGCAAAGGGTGTTTGAGATTCTGGAAGTCAGGAAGTAAAATCAAAGGAGGCAGCGGCAAGTCAGCATGCTGTGCGGTCCACCCAGAGCACGTGACTCTAGTTAGTCATTTTGAGGGGTTGAGAGAACCTGCGTATGTTTGGTGGCTTGGCTCAGAAACTCAGAAACGCCCCCTACAGGTTCTGAGTAGACGAATACTTGGTCAGTTAGTGAGGAGGTGTGCCCTTGTCAGAGACACATCACTGGGGGGTTGGCTTGGAGAGTTTATAGCCTCATCCCACAGCATTTTCTCTCTCTCTCTCTCTCTCTCTCTCTCTCTCTCTCTCTCTCTCTCTCCTATGTCTGCTCTCAACTTTCTGTTCCAGCTGCCCCCTGCCATGCCTCCCTTGCCATGAAGGCCTCTTACCCCTCCTCCTTCTAGGAGTTGATTTGGGCATGGTCTTAATCACAGAAACAGAAAAGTAACTAATACAGTATGCATACACCAATCCCACCAATCATTGGCTGAGGACAGCTGCCAAGGAGCATGGAGTCTCTGAATCTCTAGCCATGTTACTGGAGTACAGGCTCTGGTGGCCAGAGCAAGCCCTTAGGCTAGGACTATGGGTGCTAGCAGTTGAAAGTGGTGAGTATCCCAAAGAGGCAAGCACACAAGAGTGGTGAAAGAATGCACTGCATATTCTTTTCTGAGTTTTTGTTTTATTTTTGTTTTGTTATTGGAAAAAAGGTCTCATGCAGCACAGATGCATTAACACAGGCTGGCCTCAAACTCTTTAAGTACCTGAGAATGACCTTGAACCTCTGAACTCCAGCCCCTCTACTTTCCAAGTGATTCTGCATATTGTTTGAAGACTTACTGTATGCTAGGCAGTACCATATGACCATTACAGACGGATTTCTGCTTCTGCCTTTACACAGTCTACAACATGGAGGACACAACTGGCTAACCAGGCAGGTCCCAAATAGGAGATATTTTGGGATAGATGAAAGAGAGCAATGTTAAGGAAAGTCTCCAGTGGAAGGTGCCATCAAAACTAGTCCTAGGGATCACAAATGCTCCTGTTGGGTGGGTAGTGACATGTGCAAAGATCCTGAGGAGAGTGAGTTGTCAGTAACTTTTGAAAAACTACAAAAATTTGCTCTGCCTAGATGAGAGAGGTCAAGGAACAAGAGAGTAAGGGCAAGAATGAGTTTAAGTGTGAGAGTGGATTGCTTGAGACGTCTGACACATGATGGGAAGTGAGAAACTGCTTGGACAGTTTCTATAGGCTTTTGCTTCCCATGGCACACTACTTCTGGGTCTGACTCAAGTCCTGAAATTTTCACCACCTCACCCACAAATTCTTCGTATGACTTTGACAGTCTTCCCAGAGAAATGTGAGCATGGTGTTCCTTCTTGAAAGTGGATGTGCTGACTACTGCACTAATGACACCATGGGACTTTGAGGTTGAGTCACAAAAGGCACTGTGGTATAGACTGGATTTGGTGTACGTGCAGGAAGCTTTATCTTCTGGGTAGCAGTGTTCAGAAGTGGTGGAACTTTAAGAGGCAGGGCCTCGAGGGAGGTGATTAGGTAGGTGGCACTGACTTCAGAAGTGATGAATGCTGGTTTTATGGGATGAGCTGGTTCCATGAGAACAAGTTATTGTAAATCAAGGCCATCCTACTTGCTTGACCTCATCTGCAGTGGATGTTTGTCCTTTCATTGCCCTTCCTTGTTGAGTGTTAGCTAAAGGCTAGAGGCCAAGCAGATGAGGCTTCTTGATCTTGATGCTTCAGCCTTCAAAACTATTGAGCTGAATAAGCTTTTCTTTATAAGTCTGCAGCTTTATGTATTTTATTATTTATCTTTTTTTGGTATTTTTGAGGCAGGGTCTCCCTTTTAGTACCAGCTGTCCTGGAGCTCACTCTGTAGACCAGGCTGGCTTTGAACTCAGAGAGATCTGTCTACCTCTACCTCCTGAGTGCTGGGATTAAAGGTGCACGCCACCATACCCTGCTCATGTATTTTATTATTAACAACAGAAAATGAACCCATCTAAAAGGTAAGACTCCCCTTGGTTTCCTGTCTTTGGAGTCTTGACCCCCATTTAGAAGCTGTGAGGTAGCTGTACTGTGAGGAAGTTAAAGTCACACAAGGATGTCACCTTGAATTGTTTGGGTCAACAGCCCAGCTGAGGTTCCACCAGATAGTTAACATAAGCTATAGATACATGGGTAAAGACTTTTCCAGATGATTCCAGGTCTCATCTGTTGAATGATTCCTGATAATGGAATCACCCAGCCTGTGAAGCTTCCTAGCTGTAGCTCTATCCTCTGAGGAACAGAGATTAGCCACTGCTGTCATACCCCTAAATAGTTCTTGGCCCATGGTATCCATAAGCATACTAAGTGGATTGGTTTAGAGCACTAAGTTTGGGGCTATTTTGTCACATGGACATAAGTAACTCTTACAGTGGGAGAACGTGCTTTATAGCTAAGTCACTTAGAAGACAATCCAACAGCACTGTGAATGAGAGGATGGACATTTGTGCTGCTCATCACAGACACCATAAGGAACAAAGGCTGTAGAAGAGGGCTCTGGAGTTTTCAGGGATGGCTTCTTTTTTTATTATTTCATTGTTTTTCATATTTCATATAACAGATCTTAATTAAATTTAGACCCCCCTCCCCACCCCTATTCCCCATAGTCCCTTGCGCCATACACACTGGATTTCCTGCATTCCATCATATATGCTAAGTCCTATCCAATCAAGCATTTGTACCCTTGGTGCAAGTTCATCCACTGGAGTTGAGTCAGCCTGTCTAGAGTCACTTCCTTAAAGAAGATCTACTCTCTCTCAGCCCATAGTAATCAGTTGCCAGTAGTTTCTCTGGTTGGGGCCAGCTGCCCATTTCCCTTGTTCTATGCTGGGTGAGTTGCCATGGGTCTTGTGCATGCTGTCATCATTGTTGCAAGTTCATATGAGCAATATCCTTAGTGTCCTGAAAGCCTCTGTTCCCTTATGTTCCTGCAGCAACCCTGGCTCTTACAATCTTTCCACCTTCTGTTCTGCAATGGTCCTTGAGCTTTAATACAGGAACCCTATTCAGAGACACACTCTATAGTCCCTTATTCTCTAAAATTTAGTCAGTTGTGGTCTTCTGTGTGCATCACACTGCTGTATGAAGAAGCTTCATTGTTGAGAGTTGAGGGATGTGTTAGTATGCTCTCTAACTCCTGCTTCTCTGTTTTCCATGAGCATTAGTGGTAGAGGTTCCACTGTAAATGTGTCATTTAGGGCTGGGCATCTCTTAGACATATATTCTTGGTGTGTGACCAGTTGTTGAACTCTGTAATGGGATGGATTCTTTAAAAAATATTTTTATGGAGTGTGCAGAACTTAGATCAGGGACTTCCCAGGACCACCTGAAGCACAGGTAAATGGACGGAACTAGAAGATATTCTGTTAAGTGAAGTAACACAGTTGATGAATGGTATCCCTCACCTGTGGATGCTAGCGCCAATTACCTAGTTGTAAGTATTTCTCGTGAACGGCCCCTTGAGCTTTTGTCCAAGTAGTTGGGAGTGATACATATTGGAAAGAACAACAACAGAAAAGACTGCGTCAAAGAACTGACTGGAAATAGTGAACTTCTGCTCAAAACAGTCAACTTCAACATCGAGAATTTTGAGAAAGACTGAGAAAAAGATGAAAAACATGTTTGGCAGAATGCATGAGCTCTGGTGGGGTTGGGGGGAGTAGGGAGGGTGACACGGGTCTAGATTGGATTAGTAACATAATCTTATACAAAAACAATATATATAAAATAAATAAATAATACATAAGTAAAACATTGGCTAAAAATTTTTTTATTGGTTGAAATTTTCTTTTTTTTTTTTTTTTTTTTTGAGACAGGGTCTCCCTGTAGCCCCAGATGGCCTGGAACTCGCTATGTAGACCAGGCTGGCCTTGAACTCACAGAGATCTGCCTGCATCTGCCTCCCAAGTGCTGGGATTAAAGGCATGCACCACCAACAGCCAGCTTAAAGACAGTTCTTAGCTGCCATGTGGGTGTTGGGAATTGAACCTGGGTCCTCTGCAAGAGCAGTTGGCTCTCCTAACCACTGAGCCATCTCTCCAAGCTTCCTGGTGAAATATTCTTACAACTGTTTTGATCATATCAGACCCCCTCCCCCATCTCCATGACCCCTTCTTCTACCTGCTGACTTCATATTATCTATTATAATTTCCTTTTTTTTCTAAAAGCCTAGTGAATCCTATTTATGTTCCCCATATGCTCTTGGGGTTGGATTCATGCCTTGGAGTCTGAACAACTTACCAGACATCACACCCTTAAAAAACTGACTCTTTCCTTGCAGCAGGCTATTAATGCAATCCTCACTAGGGCCGGCTTCTGTCCACTTCCCATCCATGCTGGGTTTTGCATGGCTTGGCTTGATCAGGAATTATGCACACTATCACTAGTGCTGTGTGTTCATATGCACACATGCTCTGTTGTGTCTAAACAACACAGTTTTCTTGTATTATACCACTACTGTTGGGTATTTACAGTCTTTCTGCCTCCTCTCCTCCGATGATCTCTGAGCCTCGGGAAGAAGGTTTAATTTAGAGGAGTGCACTCCATAGTCTTTTCGTCTCTTTTCACTGCGTCTGTGTTAATTGTCCTCTTCTGCAAGAGAGATGCACTAAGCCATGGGTATAACAATAAGTCATTAGGAGTCAATATAAATATATGTTTATTTAAAATATAATAGTAGAAGGTTCTCCCCACAAAGCCTGTGACCTGTCTATTTAGAGCTCTCAGCCCTATAAAAAGTGCAGGTATGGGCTCCTTCCTGTGAAACAGGCCTTAATCAAATCAGAAGGTGGTTGGTTACTCTCATAGCATTCATGCCCTATTGTATCAGTGGGTACATCTTTATGGGGCAGCCATCATTGTAGCCTTCAGGACTTTACAGCTGGGCAAGCAGTGATGATCACGCTCTTTCCACGGGATGCCATTAGCACCTTCTAGTACAATGGAAACTAGCCATATGAAGCTTCAAGTTTGGTACCAGCTTGATTTCTCCTTGTTTGTTCCACAAGTTCAGGTATGTAGTGTTTTCAACAAGAGGGCTTTACTGTCAAGTTACGGGGAGGTAACCCATATCAATGGCAATAGCCAGTATTATCTGAGGGTTACTGGGCCTTCCCTGGTCAACAAACCAAAAAGAGGAAGTCCATTTTCTTGGCACTCTGCCTTTTATTTGCTAGTGGTAGGGCTATAAACTCCTATTATAGGGTAACTACATTTCACCCTTTATATTGTATTTGTATCTATTTTAGAAAGCTTCTATGGTGGTAGGTTTCTATATGACTTTTTCAAAAGGCCTTAGTGTTGTTATCCTTCCCTATTCTCTCTCCTCTACCTGAACTCACCCCCTCCCCCATTTAGCCCTTCCTACCCATTATTCCCCTTTCCTTCTTTATATCACTGCATCCTAACTCCCCTCCCACGCACCCCTTCTTCATGCCTCCCCCCTTATTAGTTTCCTGATTCAATGGATTTTCCAATGAAATACGCGTATCTAAAGATTCAAGAGCTATCATCAACTTATGAGAGACTATGTATCATTTTCTGGCTTTGGGTTACCTCCCTCAGAATCATAGGTTTCCAGTTTATCCATTTACTGCAAATGTCACATTTTGCTTTTCTTAACAGCTGAAAAGTATGCCGATTGTATAACTGCGACCATACTTTCATTTCCATCATCAGTGATGGACATCTAGATGTTGCATTTCTGGCTACTGTAATAGGGCAGCAATGATCATGGATGAAGAGGTATCTCTGCAAAGATAGAGTCTTTGGGCATATGCCCAAGCGTGGTATGGGGGGATCATGTAACAGATCTATTTTTTTTTTTCTGAGGAACCTCTACACTGACTTCCGCAGTGGCTACACTAGTTCACACTCCCACCAGCAGTAATAACTGTTCTCTTTCT
Organism: Rhizomys pruinosus; assembly: GCA_009823505.1. NCBI lineage: Eukaryota > Metazoa > Chordata > Mammalia > Rodentia > Spalacidae > Rhizomys > Rhizomys pruinosus. Next base: position 926,843 of record VZQC01000029.1, read on the forward strand.
CCACATCATCATCAGCTTTGTCATGGTTTGGGGCTCTTAGTCATTCTGACTGGGTTAAGATGAACTCAAATAAGTTTTAATTTGCATTTCCTGATGGTCTAAAGATGATGAACATCTTAAAAATATTCCCAACCATTTGTGTTTTCATCATTTGAGAACTTTCTTAGTTCATTGCCCCCTTTTTAAATTGGGGTTGTTCTTTTTTTGATGTTTCATTTTTTGTGTCTTTTAATATCTAGATACAAACCCTTTGTCAGATGCACGGCTGGTAAAAGGAGTTTTTCCATTCTGTGTGTTGCTTCCTTACTCAAATGATATTGTTCTTGCTGTAAGAAGCTTCTTAGTTTCATGATGTCTACAGTTGCCAATTATTGGTCTTAATGCCTGCTCTACCAGGGTCCTGTTTGAGAAAGTCCTTTCTGTGCCTTGAACACATTGTACAACTTGATTTATCCTCTATAGATTCAGAGTACTAGGTCTTATGTCAAGGTCCTTGATCCATTTTGCAATTGAATTTTTGCAGGGTGCTCCTTGAGAAGTTTGAACTTGGGCCACTTGGAAGGACTGCTGACCTTATTTCATTCTTTCTCCTTGTGAACTGAACCTGACCTTATTCCTCTCCCACTCTCTGAAGCTGGTCTCCCTGGGGTTGGCAACCCAAAGGTGAATCATGATTGGATTGAACCATTATGACTGGACTGGAGTCAAGGACACTTGAGAGGTCCCATTTATGAGCTCTTGAAGAGAAATCTCCAACTCTTGTATGGAGGCTCTGAGAAGATATTCAGGGTACTGTGAGGAGACAGCCCTCCTTCCTCTTCAAGTAGACCAAGGAACTGCTGGGGGCAGGGTATGGCAACTGAGGGGAGCTGGAGGGGACACATTAAGGACATACTGGAGTGACAGCATGGTGCCTAGATAGGTTAGACCTGGTTAGGCCGTGGCTGATATCTTTTAATTTGTTACCTAAGTTCTTGCTAGAAGCTGATCTTTGTTTTAGACTTTTCTGCTCCCTTCGTCATTTAGCCATTCAACTGAATTTCTGTTGGATCAAGAAGAATCTTTACTTACAACAAAGGGTAGGTGTTGTTATTGTCAAGGGCCCACAGCATCTGAGGCAAAAGGAAAAAGGAACATCTTAGCCAAACATGCGCAGTGCCCTGGCCTGTCACATGAAAGGGAGAAAAGTTCTATGCCAACAAGATTTTTTTTTTCTGCGCAATATTTTCTCAAGTGCATTTTTTTTAGTTGGCCAATGAATATGTATAAGCCCATTGCATGCTAGGCACTGTTCTGTACCTTGAGAATAAGATGAAGAATTAGAGAATTGTCCCTACCTTTGAGAGGCTGAGAGTCCAAGCAAATCCTGATTATTTAGGTGGCTGTAAAGGGGATAATTAAGGTGCAGGAGGGAAGGAAGATGTCAGCTCTTCTGGGGTCTCATTTAGGTGTGGGGGCATTGTTTAGAGATTTCTCTGGGAAAGAGACATTTTTGCAGAAGTCTAAAAAATAAGTAGGGATTTAATCAGCAAGACCTGAGCAGGGTTACCGAGAGAACATCGAATATTTGGTCATAAGATTTCTAGGGGCCTTTAATATGTAAATGAGCATTATGAACCCCAGGAGACCTAGGGATGTGGCATTTGCCAAACTTGATATAAAACTCTAGTTGATTTGAAAAACCTTAGACAGACTAGGCATGAGTTCAGGAATGAACACAAAGTTCAGGGCAGAGGGAATATGATTCTAGTGCAATTAAATTACATGTTAAGGATTGATAATGAATAAGATGATAGATAGATAGGATGATAAGATAGATAGAAGATAGATGATAGATGATAGTTGATAGATAGATAATTGATAGGTAGGTAGATAGTGGATGATAGCTAGCTAGCTTAGTAGCTACTAGCTAGATGAAAGTGCTCTAGAGAGATAGAGATAGAGCGTGACAGGGACTGAGAGGACTGTTTTTCTGTTTCTGTGACTAAATCTTACAAACTATGTCATTTATAAAGAACAGAGGTTTAATTAGCTCATGGACCCAGATCCTGGGAAATCCAAAATTGTGGAGTTGGTTCCTGTTGAGAGTCTCCTTCCCACATCTTGGCCTGATGGAGGACATCAAATGGTGAGACAGTGGGCATCCCAGAGAGGACTTATTTTTACAACAAAGACTCTCCCATTCACAACCAATTCATCCAGGAATCCATGAAGGAATCAATCCATTCACAAGGGAAAAGCCTTCATAACCCAATCACTTCCCTAAAAGTTTAGCCTGTATGTGCCATTAGCATAGGAGTTTGGGGACTAAGTTTCCAATATGTGAAATCGGGGAAGCCCATTCAAGCCATAACAAAGCAATATTCAAGACACGCCCAGTGATCAGGATCTGGACTTTGAATGTCAGGTTAAAGTTTGCCTGTGTGTCTGCAGGAGGATGCAGAGCTGAGGCTGTCTGTGGCAGAGAGGAGGCTGTGGTAGTCCAGGCAGGAAGTGCTGATGGTGGGGAGAGAGAGAAGATAGAATTTCAGAGATCTTGAAAAGGAATCGGAAAGAACTGGTAATGGATGGATTGCCTAGAGTGAAGTGAAAGGCAGAGGAAGAGCAGTTAGAAACTGGGTTTGCAGAGGAAGCAGTCTTCTAGGAAGACATGAAAACCCTTTTTCTCTCCAGTGATTAATAGCTCACTGAACAATGGCAAAAAAATGCCAAATCATTAGCAGCAAAGCTCCAGAAAGCAGAGAGAACAGTCACAAGTTGTGGCAGGCAGAAGCTTGGAGATTCCTGGAGGATTTTAATCATCTTCTACCATCCTTTTTGCCCGTGACCTTGGCCCCTTATAGCTACGTCAATTTTTGCTCACATTATCCCCATGATTATACAATCTACCATAAACCTGTGCAGCCACATTTCATTAAAAGGAGCTGAGAGGCAGAAATCTCCTGTCAGGTCAGATATTGTGATGGATGAAAAGGAGAAGATATTAAGAGAAAATAAACTCAGCACCACACATTAGAATCAAGTTTTCCCTCTGCCTTTCTTCTTCTCTTTCATCTTGCTTGACCTAATCCCCTGAATCAAATTCAATAAGAAGTGGAAGTGCAGACAGTGTTGGAGCGTTGGCCCTGCAGAGCATCTGCTGTGATTAATGCAGCCCCCACACGCAGCTGAGGCTCTCATTCTGGAACTACCACTCTTTGCTTTGGGGAATTGACAAGGTGCAGCCTACATTAAAGTCAGGATGTGCCCTGTGGATTTTGCCTTGGAGATCCCCATGAGGTGCTCTTGGCAGTCTTGAAAGAACATTGGGAACCTTGTGACCCAAATCCTTTTCTCATTCCCTAGTAATTTAACTGGAGGCCTAGTGCTACCTCTGACACTGACCCTAGCCTGCTCGCCCTTTGCCTTCTAAACAAAAGATGATGCTAATGAATCAGGGTCACTCTAAAGCTTGAGAAGTCCAACAGGGCAGTGGATTTCATATTTGAGGTTAACATTTCCTGAGTCCCATGAAGTTCAGTACTGGGCCAGGAAAACAGAAAGAGAGCAACCAACTTACAGCCAGTGAGACTGTAGACGAGGCCTGAGGGAGGCACAGGCTGGGAGCCATCATGTGATTTGAGGGGGTTGCATGAGGAGGTGACACTTGACATTGCAAAGGAAGTAGGGCTTTGGTGGCTGGGAGCAGTCCAGCCAGAGGTAATTGCATAGTCCTATGACCTTGTTAGATAAGAAACAAATAACAAACAAACAGAAGTGCTCCGTTTATAACATCAGAGCCATGCTATCATCTAAAGGCTGGCATTGTAAATGTCACATTCGGTTCTTTATGAATAACAACTCAATACCTGGATTCTAATGAGTGATTGCTTGGTGCCTTCCATGAAGCATCTTGCTTAGTGCTGTGCGACACAACATCACATTCTTCCACAGAGAAGAAAATGAGACTTGGAGAATCTCAGAACAGCCAGCTTGCCACATCAATGGGTTCCACATGTATAGATTCAACCAATGATAGGTGGGATATACTCAGAAAATAATGTCTTCAATGAACATGAACAGACCTTTCCCCTTGACATTATTCCCTAAACAGCACACTATGGAAACTTCTTGCATGGCCTTGCCATGGTTTGATGGCAGTGATCTGCAGATCATTCACAGTACATAGTGTGCATAGGTTTTCTGAAAATACAAACTCATCTTATATAGAGATTTAACATCTGTGGGTTTAATATCTGGTCCTGAAAGCAGTCCCTCACTGATAATAATGATTTTGCTTTGGCCAGAGCCACGCAGCTGGCAGCCGTCAGCAAGCTCTGTCTGCCCAACAGTTCAGGCACATTCCCTCGCTTATAGCCACAGAAGACTATATTATGATAAAGTTCTTCTACCAGCTGAACCTATAAATCATGCAGATTCTGACTCACCCTAAATAGTATGAGTCAGTGGGTCTGAGGGAAAGACCAGTGTTGTGCTTTTAAAGACTTGCCAAGGGAGTTTTGGTAGTATTAGTTCCACCCAAGGGTAATTTGGTAAACAAGGAGTTTNTTCTCCATTGCCTGTGATTCAAGCTCCTGCCTCCAGGTCTGCCCTGCTATTCTTTACAGGTTGGGCTCCCTGAGTGATCAACTGTGACCCATGCGCATTAAAGCTGAAATAAACCCCTTTCCCGCCCAAGTTGGTGTCGGTCAGAGTATTTTGGTCACAGCAATGGAAGACAGCACTAGAACAGACAAATTGGTACAGCTACGAGTTGGGTTATTGCTGTGACAGACCTGACCCTTGGTGTTCTGGGAGAGGATTTGAGAGCGTTTGGAAACTTAGGGGCTGGGAAGATCATTGAATGTTAAAGATCATTGCTTTGTGGAGCTTGGAAGCAGTTTTCGAAACTGAAGGAGTTGTAGAAGATGGAGGCCTGCTTGAAGTTTCTAGTTTCAACGGGAAGCAGAGATCATCAGGATTTGTAATCTGTTGATTCAGGTCTAGCTGTGGAGATGAAGAATCAGCTGCTAAGTAACAAGAGCCCAGACCTGAAATGAAGATCTTTGTTATGGAACTGGGCAAAATGATGCTGGTTAGCTTGGCTGAAAAAGATACAGGCTGTAAGTAACAAGAGACCAGGCCTCACTGAGGTGAAATCTTCTGGAAGAATTCTTCAGAGGTCAGTAGAAAAGAAGAAGCTGGTGACCCAGTACAAGGTTCCGAGCCCTCCATCGTCGATGCAGACAAGCAGGACTTGTACACTTTTAAGAGTCTCCTTTGTTCCAGTGTTGAAAATTGAGGGGGTCACAGAGAGCGGGCCGAGGTTGGCACCGTGTGAAGGATCAGGAAGAACCATTGGTGGAAGTGCACTCGGTTGCTGTGGAAGACCCCGGATTGCAGGGGTCATGGCGAGAACTTAGGCTTTGCAAAAGAGAGGTCAGAAGAGCACTTGGTGAAGGTGCTGGGCCAAGATCAGTGATTCAATCGTGAGCGACGCCAGCCTTTTGGATATGCCGGTACACGGGACGACCACCACCAAGAGCAGCGTGTAGGTGTAGAATGGAGTCGCCTGGGCCTGCGAGATGAGATGTGCTCATGGAAGGCAGTAGTTGAAGTGGGGAGCTGCCGAGACCCTTGCAGAGATCGTGAGTGAATCCCAGTGTGTCAGCCTTGAGCTACTTTGCGGACTTAGGTTTCGTTTGAATGTGCCTGATTTCTTCCCTTTGAAAGTAAGACTAGTACTTGTATGGCGTTTTACAGCAAGCCACAATTAAAAGACTTGTAACAGCTGTGCAACTTTTAGTGTTTGGACATTTTAGGGACTGTTGGGCTTTTAAGGATGTACTGCCTTAGGTTGTGATCATGTTAAATCCTATTTTGGGGATAAGAACTGGAAATAGTGGTTTAATAGTGATTGTGTTTTGTGTGTCAAGTTGCCAAGGGGTCAATTGTGCAGGATAGCTTTAGTGCAACTTGACATACCTGGGTGAGGGAGCCTCAGATTGTGGGAATTTGCACTCCACTGCAGCCTCCTCAATTGGGGAATTTGCTCCATTGGATTGGCCTGTGGCCACATCTGTGGTGTATTGTCTTGATTGTTGAGCAGTGACAGTATAAGAAGGCAGGCTGGGCATGAGCCAGAGAGCAAGCCAGGAGCAAGCCAGTGGACAGCATTCCTCCATGGCTTGTGCTTCAGCTCCTGCCTCCAGGTTCCTGCCCTGAGTTCTTACCTTGGGCTCCCTGAGTGATCAACTGTGACCCAGGAGATGTAAGCTGAATAAACCCTTTCCTCCCCAAGTTGGTGTCGGTCAGAGTATTTTGTCACAGCAATGGAAGACAGACTAGAACAGCCATCTCTCCAGCTCCTGGTTGAAATTTCTTACAATGTATTTTGATCATATTCAGACCCCCTCCCCCATCTCCATGACCCCTCTTCTACCTGCTGACTTCATATTATCTATTATTAATTTCCTTTTTTTTCTAAAAGCCTAGTGAATCCTATTTATGTTCCCCATATGCTCTTGGGGTTGGATTCATGCCTTGGAGTCTGAACAACTTACCAGACATCACACCCTTAAAAAACTGACTCTTTCCTTGCAGCAGCTATTAGTTGCCAATCCTCAACTAGGGCTGGGCTTCTTGCCCACTTCCCATCCATGCTGGGTTTTGCATGGCTTGGCTTGATCAGGAATTATGCACACTATCACTAGTGCTGTGTGTTCATATGCACACATGCTCTGTTGTGTCTAAACAACACAGTTTTCTTGTATTTATCCACTACTGTTGGCTATTACAGTCTTTCTGCCTCCTCTCCTCCGATGATCTCTGAGCCTCGGGAAGAAGGTTTAATTTAGAGGAGTGCACTCCATAGTCTTTTCGTCTCTTTTCACTGCGTCTGTGTTAATTGTCCTCTTCTGCAAGAGAGATGCACTAAGCCATGGGTATAACAATAAGTCATTAGGAGTCAATATAATATTATGTTTATTTAAAATAATAATAGTAGTAGGTTCTCCCCACAAAGCCTGTGACCTGTCTATTTAGAGCTCTCAGCCCTGATAAAAAGTGCAGGTATGGGCTTCCTTCCTGTGAAACAGGCCTTAATCAAATCAGAAGGTGGTTGGTTACTCTCATAGCATTCATGCCACTATTGTATCAGTGGGTACATCTTTATGGGGCAGCCATCATTGTAGCCCTCAGGATTTACAGCTGGGCAAGAGTGATGATCACTGTTCTCTTCCAGTGGGATGCATAGCACCTTCTAGTACAATGGAAACTAGCCAGTATGAAGCTTCAAGTTTGGTACCAGCTTGATTTCTCCTTGTTTGTTCCACAAGTCAGGTATGTAGTGTTTTCAACAAGAGGGCTTTACTGTCAAGTTACGGGAGGTAACCCATATCAATGGCAATAGCCAGTATTGCTTGAGGGTTAGTGGGCCTTCCCCTGGTCAACAACTCCAAAAGAGGAAGTCCATTCTTGGCACTCTGCTTTTTATTTGCTAGTGGTAGGGCTATTAAACTCCTATTATAGGGTAACTACATTTCACCCTTTATATTGTATTTGTATCTATTTTGAGAAGCTTCTATGGTGGTAGGTTTCTATATGACTTTTTCAAAAGGCCTTTAGTGTTGGTTATCACTCCCTATTCTCTCTCCTCTACCTGAACTCCCACCCCCTCCCCATTTAGCCCTTCCTACTCCATTATTCCCCTTTCCTTCTTTATATCACTGCATCCTAACTCCCCTCCCACGCACCCCTTCTTCATGCCTCCCCCCTTATTAGTTTCCTGAACTCTATGGATGTTCCAACTGAAATACAGTTATCTAAAGATTCAAAGCTATCATCAACTTATGAGAGACTATGTATCATTTGTCTTTCTGGCTTTGGGTTACCTCCCTCAGAATCATGGTTTCCAGTTTAATCCATTTACCTGCAAATGTCACATTTTGCTTTTCTTAACAGCTGAAAAGTATGCCATTGTATAACTGGACCATACTTTCACTATCCATTCATCAGTTGATGGACATCTAGATTGTTTGCATTTCCTGGCTACTGTGAATAGGGCAGCAATGATCATGGATGAAGAGGTATCTCTGCAAAGATAGAGTCTTTTGGGCATATGCCCAAGCGTGGTATGGGGGGGGATCATGTAACAGATCTATTTTTAGGTTTCTGAGGAACCTCTACACTGACTTCCGCAGTGGCTACACTAGTTCACACTCCCACCAGCAGTAAATAACTGTTCTCCTTTCCCCACATCATCATCAGCTTTGTCATGGTTTGGGGGCTCTTAGTCATTCTGACTGGGTAAGATGAAAACTCAAAATAGTTTTAATTTGCATTTCCCTGATGTCTAAAGATGTTGAACATCTTAAAAATACTTCCCAACCATTTGTGTTTTCATCATTTGAGAACTTTCTTTAGTTCATTGCCCCCTTTTTAAATTGGGTTGTTTCTTTTTTTGATGTTTCATTTTTTGGGTCTTTTAATATTCTAGATACAAACCCTTTGTCAGATGCACGGCTGGTAAGGAAGTTTTTCCATTTTGTGTGTTGCTTCCTTACTCAAATGATATTGTTCTTTGCTGTACAGAAGCTTCTTAGTTTCATGATGTCTCAGTTGCCAATTATTGGTCTTAATGCCTGCTCTACCAGGGTCCTGTTGAGAAAGTCCTTTTCTGTGCCTGTAACCATTGTACAACTTGATTTATCCTCTATTAGATTCAGAGTACTAGGTCTTATGTCAAGGTCCTTGATCCATTTGGAATTCAATTTTGTGCAGGGTGCTCCTTGAGAAGTTTGAACTTGGGCCACTTGGAAGGACTGCTGACCTTATTTCATTCATTTCCTCTTGTGAACTGAACCTGACCTTATTCCTCTCCCACTCTCTGAAGCTGGTCTCCCTGGGGTTGGCAACCCAAAGGTGAATCATGATTGGATTGAACCATTATGACTGGACTGGAGTCAAGGACACTTGAGAGGTCCCATTTATGAGCTCTTGAAGAGAAATCTCCAACTCTTGTATGGAGGCTCTGAGAAGATATTCAGGGTACTGTGAGGAGACAGCCCTCCTTCCTCTTCAAGTAGACCAAGGAACTGCTGGGGGCAGGGTATGGCAACTGAGGGGAGCTGGAGGGGACACATTAAGGACATACTGGAGTGACAGCATGGTGCCTAGATAGGTTAGACCTGGTTAGGCCGTGGCTGATATCTTTTAATTTGTTACCTAAGTTCTTGCTAGAAGCTGATCTTTGTTTTAGACTTTTCTGCTCCCTTCGTCATTTAGCCATTCAACTGAATTTCTGTTGGATCAAGAAGAATCTTTACTTACAACAAAGGGTAGGTGTTGTTATTGTCAAGGGCCCACAGCATCTGAGGCAAAAGGAAAAAGGAACATCTTAGCCAAACATGCGCAGTGCCCTGGCCTGTCACATGAAAGGGAGAAAAGTTCTATGCCAACAAGATTTTTTTTTTGCTGCAATATTTTCTCAAGTGCATTTTTTTTAGTTGGCCAATGAATATGTATAAGCCCATTGCATGCTAGGCACTGTTCTGTACCTTGAGAATAAGATGAAGAATTAGAGAATTGTCCCTACCTTTGAGAGGCTGAGAGTCCAAGCAAATCCTGATTATTTAGGTGGCTGTAAAGGGGATAATTAAGGTGCAGGAGGGAAGGAAGATGTCAGCTCTTCTGGGGTCTCATTTAGGTGTGGGGGCATTGTTTAGAGATTTCTCTGGGAAAGAGACATTTTTGCAGAAGTCTAAAAAATAAGTAGGGATTTAATCAGCAAGACCTGAGCAGGGTTACCGAGAGAACATCGAATATTTGGTCATAAGATTTCTAGGGGCCTTTAATATGTAAATGAGCATTATGAACCCCAGGAGACCTAGGGATGTGGCATTTGCCAAACTTGATATAAAACTCTAGTTGATTTGAAAAACCTTAGACAGACTAGGCATGAGTTCAGGAATGAACACAAAGTTCAGGGCAGAGGGAATATGATTCTAGTGCAATTAAATTACATGTTAAGGATTGATAATGAATAGATGATAGATAGATAGATGATAGATAGATAGATAGATAGATAGATGATAGTTGATAGATAGATAATTGATAGGTAGGTAGATAGGTGGATGATAGCTAGCTAGCTAGCTAGCTAGCTAGCTAGATGAAAGTGCTAGAGAGATAGAGATAGAGAGTGACAGGGACTGAGAGACTGTTTTCTGTTTCTGTGACTAAATCTTACAAACTATGTCATTTATAAAGAACAGAGGTTTAATTAGCTCATGGACCCAGATCCTGGGAAATCCAAAATTGTGGAGTTGGTTCCTGTTGAGAGTCTCCTTCCCACATCTTGGCCTGATGGAGGACATCAAATGGTGAGACAGTGGGCATCCCAGAGAGGACTTATTTTTACAACAAAGACTCTCCCATTCACAACCCATTCATCCAGGAATCCATGAAGGAATCAATCCATTCACAAGGGAAAAGCCTTCATAACCCAATCACTTCCCTAAAAGTTTAGCCTGTATGTGCCATTAGCATAGGAGTTTGGGGACTAAGTTTCCAATATGTGAAATCGGGGAAGCCCATTCAAGCCCTAACAAAGCAATATTCAAGACTCGCCCAGTGATCAGGATCTGGACTTTGAATGTCAGGTTAAAGTTTGCCTGTGTGTCTGCAGGAGGATGCAGAGCTGAGGCTGTCTGTGGCAGAGAGGAGGCTGTGGTAGTCCAGGCAGGAAGTGCTGATGGTGGGGAGAGAGAGAAGATAGAATTTCAGAGATCTTGAAAAGGAATCGGAAAGAACTGGTAATGGATGGATTGCCTAGAGTGAAGTGAAAGGCAGAGGAAGAGCAGTTAGAAACTGGGTTTGCAGAGGAAGCAGTCTTCTAGGAAGACATGAAAACCCTTTTTCTCTCCAGTGATTAATAGCTCACTGAACAATGGCAAAAAAATGCCAAATCATTAGCAGCAAAGCTCCAGAAAGCAGAGAGAACAGTCACAAGTTGTGGCAGGCAGAAGCTTGGAGATTCCTGGAGGATTTTAATCATCTTCTACCATCCTTTTTGCCCGTGACCTTGGCCCCTTATAGCTACGTCAATTTTTGCTCACATTATCCCCATGATTATACAATCTACCATAAACCTGTGCAGCCACATTTCATTAAAAGGAGAGAGAGGCAGAAATCTCCTGTCAGGTCAGGATATTGTGATGGATGAAAAGGAGAAGATATTTAAGAGAAAAATAACTCAGCACCACACCATTAGTCAAGTTTTCCCTCTGCCTTTCTCTTCTCTTTCATCTTGCTTGACCTAATCCCCTGAATCAAATTCAATAAGAAGTGGAAGTGCAGACAGTGTTGGAGCGTTGGCCCTGCAGAGCATCTGCTGTGATTAATGCAGCCCCCACACGCAGCTGAGGCTCTCATTCTGGAACTACCACTCTTTGCTTTGGGGAATTGACAAGGTGCAGCCTACATTAAAGTCAGGATGTGCCCTGTGGATTTTGCCTTGGAGATCCCCATGAGGTGCTCTTGGCAGTCTTGAAAGAACATTGGGAACCTTGTGACCCAAATCCTTTTCTCATTCCCTAGTAATTTAACTGGAGGCCTAGTGCTACCTCTGACACTGACCCTAGCCTGCTCGCCCTTTGCCTTCTAAACAAAAGATGATGCTAATGAATCAGGGTCACTCTAAAGCTTGAGAAGTCCAACAGGGCAGTGGATTTCATATTTGAGGTTAACATTTCCTGAGTCCCATGAAGTTCAGTACTGGGCCAGGAAAACAGAAAGAGAGCAACCAACTTACAGCCAGTGAGACTGTAGATGAGGCCTGAGGGAGGCACAGGCTGGGAGCCATCATGTGATTTGAGGGGGTTGCATGAGGAGGTGACACTTGACATTGCAAAGGAAGTAGGGCTTTGGTGGCTGGGAGCAGTCCAGCCAGAGGTAATTGCATAGTCCTATGACCTTGTTAGATAAGAAACAAATAGACAAACAAACAGGAAGTGCTCCGTTTATAACATCAGAGCCATGCTATCATCTAAAGGCTGGCATTGTAAATGTCACATTCGGTTCTTTATGAATAACAACTCAATACCTGGATTCTAATGAGTGATTGCTTGGTGCCTTCCATGAAGCATCTTGCTTAGTGCTGTGCATCCCAACGAGGCAGTGAGACACAACATCACATTCTTCCACAGAGAAGAAAATGAGACTTGGAGAATCTCAGAACAGCCAGCTTGCCACATCAATGGGTTCCACATGTATAGATTCAACCAATGATAGGTGGGATATACTCAGAAAATAATGTCTTCAATGAACATGAACAGACCTTTCCCCTTGACATTATTCCCTAAACAGCACACTATGGAAACTTCTTGCATGGCCTTGCCATGGTTTGATGGCAGTGATCTGCAGATCATTCACAGTACATAGTGTGCATAGGTTTTCTGAAAATACAAACTCATCTTATATAGAGATTTAACATCTGTGGGTTTAATATCTGGTCCTGAAAGCAGTCCCTCACTGATAATAATGATTTTGCTTTGGCCAGAGCCACGCAGCTGGCAGCCGTCAGCAAGCTCTGTCTGCCCAACAGTTCAGGCACATTCCCTCGCTTATAGCCACAGAAGACTATATTATGATAAAGTTCTTCTACCAGCTGAACCTATAAATCATGCAGATTCTGACTCACCCTAAATAGTATGAGTCAGTGGGTCTGAGGGAAAGACCAGTGTTGTGCTTTTAAAGACTTGCCAAGGGAGTTTTGGTAGTATTAGTTCCACCCAAGGGTAATTTGGTAAACAAGGAGTTTATGAGGTTACTTTCAGGCGTGGGTGACTCAAAGGCAGTGATGTCATCATTAAGTCTGTCCAGCATGATATAACCTGACTTTTCTGTACAGCTTGCAGGCAGATCCACTGAAGATAGCCTCCCAATGGCAGTTGTTACTGCTGTTTAACCTTAGGGAGGAGCCTGGTGAGTCGTGGAACTGTCTTGTATATTTTGTTAATATCTCCATCCTCCTTTCCATAAGGGAAATAGCTACACAGTGGGTGGGTTCTGATGACCTGGGCCATTATGTTTTGAAGGGCATTTTCCATTTTTCACTGACTGCAGAGCTCAGCTGTCCTTTCAATTCTCATCCCTGAAGAAGTGGTGTTGGGTGAGGACCCATAGTCATAAGGGCTCTAGGCTTGGTTCTGTCACAGACTAGCTGTCTGATTTGGGATGTATCAGGTAGCCTTTGGGAGGCTTAATTCTTTTTTTGTGGAACAGATATCTCCTGAGATTGCCTCATGGTTGGCTTCATCATTCAACAATTCTGTTAAGCAGTTGCTAAATTCCTCCTATTAGAGTCTGACATATTCAGTAATTAAAGGTTAGAAGTCTCCATTAGTAGGGCTGAGGAGATGGACCAGTGCTTGATATACAAGCATGAAGACATGAATTTGTTTCTCTAGTACATACATATGAACCCAGGCCTACGCCTGTAACCCCAGTGCTGGGAGGCAGAGGCAGGAGGACTCGCCAGGCTGGCTGGCTAGCCAGATCAGGCAATCAGTGAGCTTGAGGTTAAGTGAGAGATCTCATTCAAAAAATAAGATCGGAGCTGGAGAGATGGCTCAGTGGCTAAGAACACTGACTGGTCTTGCAGAGGACCTGGGTTCGACTCCCAGGACCCACATGGCGGCTAAGAACCATCTTTAAACCGGGTATGGTGGCACACACCTTTAATCACAGTACTCGGGAGGCAAAGGCAGGCAGATCTCTGTGAGTTCAAGGTCAGTCTGGGTCTACAGGGTAAGTTCTAGGCCAGTTGGGGCTACAGAAAGACCCTGTTTCAAAAACACCAAAAAAAAAAAAAAAAAAAGAGAAAAGATCGATAGAGGAAGATACCTAAGGTGGACTTGTGGCTACCACACATGCATGCACAGGGTGCACACACCTGCACACACCTGCACACACACACACACACACACACACACACACACACACATTGCACTAAGTCCCACAGACTAGATGTTGGGAACAGCAGAAATCTACTGTTTCCTGTTACCTCAGGCAGGACATCCAAAAGCAAGGTGTTGACAGATGTGGTTTCTTAACATCATGGAGATGAAGTAACATCCATAAATCTTCATAAGATTCCACTGGGAGGGAAAACCTGCTCCATGCATCTTGTGGAGTTCCTGGTGGTTAGCTGGAAGCTGTTGACATTCTTGGCCTGTCAAAACATTGCTACAATCTCTGTCTTCATTGTTTTCATCTTTGCATGCTGCTCTCCTTGTGTTCCTGTGTGCAAATCTCACTTGTTGTAAGTACACCACTCACCCTATTCCAGAGTGGCCTTTAATTACAATGGCAATGCCCTACTTTCAAATAAAGTCAAAGTTAGGGTGTCCTAATTGTTTTTTCTTTGGTCATACGTGAATACCATAGGGTGGGTACTTTATGAAAAATAGATGCTTGTTTGGTTCATGGTTCTTGAGGCTGGGAAGTTCAAGAGCATAGCACCTGGTGAAGATCTCAGCTGCATCATAATGAAGTGGGGGCACTTGATGATGATGAGCAGGACTACTAGCTAGTCTCTCTTCTTTTTTAAAATATATTTTATTATTATTGTTATTATTATTATTATTATTATTATTATTGTTGTATTTTTTGAGTCTGCATCTCCCCACAGCCCCAGCTGACCTGGAACTTGCTATGTAGACCAGGCTGGCCTTGAACTCACAGAGATCCACCTGCCTCTGCCTCTTGAGTGCTGGGACTAAAGTCATGCACTACCACACCCAGCCTTATTTATTATTTTTATTTTATGCGTATGAGCATATTGCCTGCATGTGTGTAAGTCCACCTATATTGTGCAAAGCCTACAAAGGTCAGAAGAGGACGCTGACACTTCCAGAACTGGAGTTACAGCTGTGAACCACCATGTAGGTTCTAGGATTTAAACCTGGGTCTTCTGCAAGAGCAGCCAGTGCTCTAACCCCTGAGCCATCTGTTTAGCCCATCTCTTTTTCTTCTTAAAAAGCCATTAATGCTATCACAGGGCTCTATCCTCAGAGCCTCCGCTAATCCTTCTTGCTTTCCAAATGCCTTATTTCCAAATACTATCAATGTTTGACTGAGGGTTAGATTTCCAGGACATGAAGTTTGGGGGCACAAATTTAAAGCACAAGTGTTAAGACTTCAGCATATAAAATGTGTGTGTGTGTGTGTGTGTGTGTGTGTGTGTGTGTGTGTGTTGGGGGTAGAGTCAGTAAAACATGACAAAGACCAGGGAAAAAACATCACCAAGATGAATCAATATCCCCTGCAATTGAATTGAGTTTCTGTTAGGAGTTTAAAACCAGTATACACTCACAGGTTCACTGTCTCCTCAGCATGGTGTACCAACAGGGGCCCACAGCAACTTGCCCAACAGTATCTGCTTGGCATCTCTTCCTCCTTACCATATATTACACAGATTTGTCTTACATATGCTTAATGGGACAATTTTTTTAATTTTATTCATTTTTATGTGTATGAATGTACTGTCTGCATGTTGGTTTGTGCACCCATGCCGTGAAATGCTGCGGAGGTCAGAAGAGGGAGTCGGACTCCCCTGGAACTGGAGTTAAAGATGGTTCTCAGCCGCCATGTGGGTGCTGGGGATCGAACCCAGGTCCTCTACAAGAGCAGTTGGCGCTCTTAACTGCTAGGCCATTTCTCCAGCCCCTTAATGGGATAATTTTTAAAAACTACAGTGGAGAATGTGTCTACCCTTTGACACAGTAATCCCATTTTTTTGAAGTTTTTTTCTTAAGGAAATAATTTGATGAATGCTTAGAGATATATGTATAAACATATTTACTCATCAGATTCGTACTTTTGCCAACAAAGACACTCCAATATCATCTGCATTTTTTTTTGAATAAACTGTCATACATTTGAGCACAGGAATGTGGCCAAATTAATTGTGATAAAAATCAGAGCTTTGGGGCCTGGAGAGATGGCTCACTGGTTGGGAGCACTAGTTGCTCTTGCAATCACATGGCAACCAACAACAATCTCTAATTCCAGTTCCATGGAATCTGATAGCCTCTTTTGGCCTCCATGGGTTTTGTATGACATAGGTGCACTTATATTCAGGCAAAATACTCATACACATAGATAAAAATAAGTAAAGAATATTTTTAAAAAGAACCAGAGCTTTTAAGTTTAGCCAGACCAGGGATTGCCTTATTTTCTGATAAATGCTTTTAGTTCCCCATTTACCATAATAAAATGAAATTCATAGATAATCTAATGCATATATTATTTTAAAATATCAATAAAGGATCTAAGCTTGCAAATACATATAAGTTAAAAAATAAGTGTGTTGAAAGATGCATTTAAGCCGGGCGTGGTGGTGCATGCCTTTAATCCTAGCACTTGGGAGGCAGAGGCAGGCGGATCTTTGTGAGTTCAAGGCCAGCCTGGTCTACAGAGTGAGTTCCAGGACAGCTGGGACTACAGGGAGACCCTGTCTCGAAAAAAAAAAAAAAAAAAGAAAGATGCATTTATCTATGGGTATAGAATAATTTGTCTATTTGTTTATTTATTTATTTATTTATTTATTTATTTATTTATTTATTTATTTAGTCTTTGTTTGGAGACAGGGTCTCCCTGTTGCCCCAGCTGGGCTGGAACTTGCTATGTAGGCCAGACTGGCTTTGAACGCACAGAGATCCACCTGCTTGTCCCTCCTGAGTGCTGGGATTAAAGGCATGTGTCACCATGGCTGGTGAGTCATTTTAATCCTATGTTCACTTAGTAGAATATTAATAACAGGTTCTCCCATAGGACCTACTGTATTAGTCACTTTTCTGTTGCTGTAATAAAACCACCATGACCAAGAGAACTTATAAAGGAAGAATTTATTTGAGCTTACTTGATGGTTCCAGGGAATGAGTCCATTGTGGTGGGGAGGCATGGTGGCAGGAACTGGAGCAAAAAGCCAAGGTTCACATCTTCCATTGAGCATTGGAAGCAGAAAAAAAGCCACTGGAAACCAGCAAGGCTTGTTAAACTCTCTAAACCCACCCCCAGTGACATAGTTCCTCCAGCATGGCCATACCCTCTAAGATATCCCAAAACAGTGCCACCAACTGGAGACAAAATATCTGAATACTTGAAGCCTGGGGACATTTTCTTTTTTTAAATATTTTTAAGAGTTTATTTATTATTGTATGTGTATGAATGTACTGTCTGCATGTAGGTTTGTGCACCTGTGTTGTGCAATGCCACAGAAGTCAGAAGAGGGTGTTGGATTCCCCTGGAACTGGAGTTAAAGATGGTTCTCAGTCACCATGTGAGTGCTGGGGATCAAACTCAGGTCCTCTGCAAGAATGGTTGGCACTCTTAACCACTAGGCCATCTTTACAGCCCTGGGGGACATTTTCATTCAAACCACCACACCTACCAACCTATGACAACCTATCTAGCCACAGGTCCTCTACCCAACTAACAGTACTGTGTATGGGCTCCATCCTGTGAAGGAGGCTTTGAATCCAATGAGAAAGTTGTTGGTTAATCCCATAACATTTGTGCCACTATTGCACTAGAGAGCATAACTTGCCAGGCCAGTCATTATTATAGATTGCAGAGTTCACAGCTAGGTTAGACTGCTTTTCTTCTTTGGTAGCATACATAGAACCTTCCAGTGCTATGAAAGCTAGGTCAGTGTGCAGAGAATAAGAGGCTGCAGACTATTCAGCTATAAATGGGACATCTATATCACCCTCAACCCCAGGGCCCAGGGTTCTCCCTGGAAGAAGGAATGGAAAGATTGTAAGAACCAGACATGGCGGATGACTACAAGGAAACTTCTAGATATCAGGGAAGTTGTATATATGAGCTCACAGAAATGACAACATGCATAAGACTTGCCTAAGCTCAAGCCAGACTATATCCCAGCATGGAGGAGGAGAGGTAGATACAAAGAGGGACTATTGGTGTTTGATAGCTTCTGGGAGAAGGGAGTCAGTTTTCTTTAAGGGTATAGCCTCTGGTCAGTTGACCAAACTCTGGGGCATATTCCATATCCAAGAGTATTTGGGCAACACAAATTAGACTTAGCGGGGGTTGGGTGGAGAGAACAACATGAGGTTAGGTAGATAGGGAGGTGGGGGGGATCTGGGAGGAGTTGGGAGAGAGGGGAGTATGATCAAAAGAAATTGTATGAAATTCTCAAAGGATAAAAAATATTTTTTTAAATCAATGTGTTGTCTGTGATGTTGGTGTTAATTGTGAACTTGCTGGAATCTAAAATCACCAGAAGATCAGCTTCTGGGCACATTGTAGGGAATTATCTTGATTATGTTAACTGAAGTGGGAAGATACATCAAAATTATGGGCAGGACCATTTCCTGGATGGGGGATCATGGACTGTATAAAATGGAGAAATGGAGCTGAGCACTAGCACACATTGGTCTTTCTCTGCTTCTCAATTTTGGGTCCTGATGTGACTAGTTGCTTCCAGCTCCTACTACTTTATCCTTCCCGCTATGATGGACTGTGCCCTGGAACAGTAAGGCAAGGAAACTCTTCCTTCCTTAAGTTGTTTTTATCAGGGTATTTCATCATAACAACAGGAAAATTAAGATTTTGCTATAACTGTAACATTAAGAAAATAAATCTGTAATGAAATATTCCAACATGTAAATGCAAGCATACTAAAAACAACCAAGTGTCCAAGATGTCCCATGTGCAGAATCCATAGGAATATCCACATTCAGGGCATGTCAAAGTCAGTTGGGTCCAAATTGTGAAGCTTGTGTCTTGGATCCAATTATTTTAAGCACACTCTTCAACTACTTGAATGTCTGGTATGGCATCTCACAGTTGTATGGCGTGATTTCTTTGGAGAAACTGACTTGAATAATAAACAATGCCTCTTACCTCTGGAACCTTACCCAGGAAGTTCCAGGACCTCCCAGACACAAGAAAATCCTACCAAATTTACACCTTGTTTAATACGGGGCAGATGATCTCTGTGTGAACCAGTTACTACTGACCTGTGTTTACTGACAGAAGTCTACAATATGCATTGTGAGACATAACATATTATTAACTAAACTGGGGGCCTAAGTATCATACCTCTAACCTGGCTTCGTTTTTTAATTTTTTTTAAATTTTTTTATGTGTATGAGTGTACTGTCTGCATGTAGGTTGGTGCACGCATGTCATGTAACACTACAGAGGTCAGAAGAGGGCGTCAGATTCCCTTGGAACTGGAGTGGGTGCTGGGGATCGAACCCGGGTCCTCTGCAAGAGCAGTCAGCACTCTTAACCACTAGGCCATTTCTCCAGCCCTTGGCTTCATTTTTAAAAAGAGAAAGTCGTAGAGAAAGATGTCATAAATAAAAAACCTTTGCCTGTGTGCATATGAATGTCTATCCAGGANAAAGCTATCATCAACTTATGAGAGACTATGTATCATTTGTCTTTCTGGCTTTGGGTTACCTCACTCAGTATCATGGTTGTCCAGTTATCCATTTACCTGCAAATGTCACATTTTGCTTTTCTTAACAGCTGAAAAGTATGCCATTGTATAACTGGACCATAGCTTCACTATCCATTCATCAGTTGATGGACATTTCTAGATTTGTTTGCATTTCGGCTAGCTGTTGAATAGGCCAGCAATGATGGATGAAGAAGTTATTCTGCAAAGTGAGTCTTCTTGGCATATGCCAAGCGTAGGTATGGGGGGATTCATGTAAGCAGATTTATTTTTAGTTTCTGAGGAACCTCTACACTGACTTCCGCAGTGGCTACATCTGTTCAACACTCCGCACCAGCAGTAAATAACTGTTCTCCTTTCCCCACATCATCAATCAGCTTGTCATGGTTTGGCTCTTAGTCATCTGGACTGGTAATCGATAAGATGAAAACTCAAAATAGTTTTAATTTGCAATTTCCCTGATGTCTAAAGATGTTGAACATCTTAAAAATACTTCCCAACCATTTGTGTTTTCATCATTTGAGAACTTTCTCTTCAGTTATTGCCCCCTTTTTTAAATTGGGTTGTTTCTTTTTTGTGTGATGTTTCAATGTATTGGGATTCTTAATATTCTAGATACAACCCCTTTTGTCAGCATGAACGGCTGGTAAGGAAGTTTTCCGATTCTGTGTGTGCTTCCTTACTCAATATGATTATGTTTTGCTGTGCAGAAACTTTTTATTTTCATGTGGTTCCATTGGTCATTTGTTGGATTTAATGCTTGTGCTATAGGAGTTCTGTTCTGAAAGTCCTTTTCTGTGCCTGTAACCATTGTACAACTTGATTTATCCTCTATTAGATTCAAAGTATCAGGTCTTATGTCAGGTCCTTGATCCATTTGGAATTCAATTTTGTGCAGGGTGCTCCTTGAGAAGTTTGAACTTGGGCCACTTGGAAGGACTGCTGACCTTATTTCATTCATTTCCTCTTGTGAACTGAACCTGACCTTATTCCTCTCCCACTCTCTGAAGCTGGTCTCCCTGGGGTTGGCAACCCAAAGGTGAATCATGATTGGATTGAACCATTATGACTGGACTGGAGTCAAGGACACTTGAGAGGTCCCATTTATGAGCTCTTGAAGAGAAATCTCCAACTCTTGTATGGAGGCTCTGAGAAGATATTCAGGGTACTGTGAGGAGACAGCCCTCCTTCCTCTTCAAGTAGACCAAGGAACTGCTGGGGGCAGGGTATGGCAACTGAGGGGAGCTGGAGGGGACACATTAAGGACATACTGGAGTGACAGCATGGTGCCTAGATAGGTTAGACCTGGTTAGGCCGTGGCTGATATCTTTTAATTTGTTACCTAAGTTCTTGCTAGAAGCTGATCTTTGTTTTAGACTTTTCTGCTCCCTTCGTCATTTAGCCATTCAACTGAATTTCTGTTGGATCAAGAAGAATCTTTACTTACAACAAAGGGTAGGTGTTGTTATTGTCAAGGGCCCACAGCATCTGAAGGCAAAAGGAAAAGGAAAATTTGCCAAACGCATGCGCAGTGCCCTTGGCGTGTCACATGAAAGGAGAAAAGTTCTATGGCACAAGATTTTTTTTGGTGCAATATTTTCTCAAGTGCATTTTTTTTAGTTGGCCAATGAATATGTATAAGCCCATTGCATGCTAGGCACTGTTCTGTACCTTGAGAATAAGATGAAGAATTAGAGAATTGTCCCTACCTTTGAGAGGCTGAGAGTCCAAGCAAATCCTGATTATTTAGGTGGCTGTAAAGGGGATAATTAAGGTGCAGGAGGGAAGGAAGATGTCAGCTCTTCTGGGGTCTCATTTAGGTGTGGGGGCATTGTTTAGAGATTTCTCTGGGAAAGAGACATTTTTGCAGAAGTCTAAAAAATAAGTAGGGATTTAATCAGCAAGACCTGAGCAGGGTTACCGAGAGAACATCGAATATTTGGTCATAAGATTTCTAGGGGCCTTTAATATGTAAATGAGCATTATGAACCCCAGGAGACCTAGGGATGTGGCATTTGCCAAACTTGATATAAAACTCTAGTTGATTTGAAAAACCTATAGAACGCTAGGCATTGGAGTTCAGGAATGAACCAAGTTCGGGCGAGGGATATGATTCTAGTGGCATTAAATTATGTTGGAGGAGTTGATAATGATAGTGATAGATGATAGATGATAGAAGATAGATAGTAGATGATAGTTTGATGATAGATAACTTGATAGGTGAGGTAGATAGTGGTGATAGCTAGCTAGCTAGTAGCTAGCTAGCTAGTGAGTGCTAGAGAATAGAAGAAGAAGTGACAGGGACTTGAGAGGACTGTTATTTTCTGATTTCTGTGACTAAATCTTACAAACTATGTCATTTAACAGAGCAGGGTTAATTAAGCTCCCATGGACCAGACTGGGAAATCCAAAATTGTGGAGTTGGTTCCTGTTGAGAGTCTCCTTCCCACATCTTGGCCTGATGGAGGACATCAAATGGTGAGACAGTGGGCATCCCAGAGAGGACTTATTTTTACAACAAAGACTCTCCCATTCACAACCAATTCATCCAGGAATCCATGAAGGAATCAATCCATTCACAAGGGAAAAGCCTTCATAACCCAATCACTTCCCAAAAAGTTTAGCCTGTATGCATTAGCATAGGAGTATGGGGACTAGTTTCCAATATGTTGAAATCGGGGAGCCCATTCAGCCCTAACAAAGCCATATTCAAGACGGCGCCCAGTTCAGGATCTGGACTTGAATGTCAGGTTTAAAGTTATGCGTGTGTCTGCAGGGAGGATTGCAGAGCTGAGGCTGTCCTGTGGCAGAGAGGGCTGTGGTAGTCCAGCGCAGGAAGTGCTGGACGTGTGGAGGAGATTAGAAGATAGAAATTTCAGAAGATACTTTGACAAAGGAATCGGAAAGAACTGGTAATGGATGGATTGCCTAGAGTGAAGTGAAAGGCAGAGGAAGAGCAGTTAGAAACTGGGTTTGCAGAGGAAGCAGTCTTCTAGGAAGACATGAAAACCCTTTTTCTCTCCAGTGATTAATAGCTCACTGAACAATGGCAAAAAAATGCCAAATCATTAGCAGCAAAGCTCCAGAAAGCAGAGAGAACAGTCACAAGTTGTGGCAGGCAGAAGCTTGGAGATTCCTGGAGGATTTTAATCATCTTCTACCATCCTTTTTGCCCGTGACCTTGGCCCCTTATAGCTACGTCAATTTTTGCTCACATTATCCCCATGATTATACAATCTACCATAAACCTGTGCAGCCACATTTCATTAAAAGGAGAGAGAGGCAGAAATCTCCTGTCAGGTCAGGATATTGTGATGGATGAAAAGGAGAAGATATTTAAGAGAAAAATAACTCAGCACCACACCATTAGTCAAGTTTTCCCTCTGCCTTTCTTCTTCTCTTTCATCTTGCTTGACCTAATCCCCTGAATCAAATTCAATAAGAAGTGGAAGTGCAGACAGTGTTGGAGCGTTGGCCCTGCAGAGCATCTGCTGTGATTAATGCAGCCCCCACACGCAGCTGAGGCTCTCATTCTGGAACTACCACTCTTTGCTTTGGGGAATTGACAAGGTGCAGCCTACATTAAAGTCAGGATGTGCCCTGTGGATTTTGCCTTGGAGATCCCCATGAGGTGCTCTTGGCAGTCTTGAAAGAACATTGGGAACCTTGTGACCCAAATCCTTTTCTCATTCCCTAGTAATTTAACTGGAGGCCTAGTGCTACCTCTGACACTGACCCTAGCCTGCTCGCCCTTTGCCTTCTAAACAAAAGATGATGCTTAATGAATCAGAGGTCATCTAAGCTTGGAAGTCCAACAGTGCAGTGGATTTTATATTTAGGTTACATTTCCTGAGTCCCATGAAGTTCAGTACTGGGCCAGGAAAACAGAAAGAGAGCAACCAACTTACAGCCAGTGAGACTGTAGACGAGGCCTGAGGGAGGCACAGGCTGGGAGCCATCATGTGATTTGAGGGGGTTGCATGAGGAGGTGACACTTGACATTGCAAAGGAAGTAGGGCTTTGGTGGCTGGGAGCAGTCCAGCCAGAGGTAATTGCATAGTCCTATGACCTTGTTAGATAAGAAACAAATAGACAAACAAACAGGAAGTGCTCCGTTTATAACATCAGAGCCATGCTATCATCTAAAGGCTGGCATTGTAAATGTCACATTCGGTTCTTTATGAATAACAACTCAATACCTGGATTCTAATGAGTGATTGCTTGGTGCCTTCCATGAAGCATCTTGCTTAGTGCTGTGCATCCAACAGGCAGTGAGACACAAGTCACATTCTTCCACAGAGAGAAGAAAATGAGATTGGAGAATCTCAGAACAGCCAGCTTGCCACATCAATGGGTTCCACATGTATAGATTCAACCAATGATAGGTGGGATATACTCAGAAAATAATGTCTTCAATGAACATGAACAGACCTTTCCCCCTTGACATTATTCCCTAAACGAGCACACTATGGAAACTTCTTGCATGGCCTTGCCATGGTTTGATGGCAGTGATCTGCAGATCATTCACAGTACATAGTGTGCATAGGTTTTCTGAAAATACAAACTCATCTTATATAGAGATTTAACATCTGTGGGTTTAATATCTGGTCCTGAAAGCAGTCCCTCACTGATAATAATGATTTTGCTTTGGCCAGAGCCACGCAGCTGGCAGCCGTCAGCAAGCTCTGTCTGCCCAACAGTTCAGGCACATTCCCTCGCTTATAGCCACAGAAGACTATATTATGATAAAGTTCTTCTACCAGCTGAACCTATAAATCATGCAGATTCTGACTCACCCTAAATAGTATGAGTCAGTGGGTCTGAGGGAAAGACCAGTGTTGTGCTTTTAAAGGCTGCCAAGGGAGTTTGGTAGTATTAGTTCCACCCAAGGTAAGTATTGGTAAACAAGGAGTTTATTGAGGTTACTGTCAGCGTGGGGTGACTCAAGGCAGTGTGTCATCACATTAAGTCTGTCCAGCATGATAATAACCTCGACTTTTTTTCTGTACAGCTTGCAGGCAGATCCACTGAAGATAGCCTCCCAATGGCAGTTGTTACTGCTGTTTAACCTTAGGGAGGAGCCTGGTGAGTCGTGGAACTGTCTTGTATATTTTGTTAATATCTCCATCCTCCTTTCCATAAGGGAAATAGCTACACAGTGGGTGGTTCTGATGACCTGGGCCATTATGGTTTTGAAAGAGCATTTTCCATTTTTGCACTGACTGGCAGAGCTCACTGTCCTTCAATTCTCATCCCGAAGAAGTGGTGTTGGGTGAGGACCCATAGTCATCAGGGTCTCTAGGCTTGGTTTTCTGTCCCGACTGCTTTCTGATTTGGGGATGTCTCGTAGCCTTTGGAGGCTAACTTCCTTTTTTTTGAACGATTTTCTCCTAGATTGCCTCATTTGTGCTTCAATCATTCAACAATTCTGTTCAACAGATTTTGCTAAATTCCTCGCCTATCCCCTCTAGAGTCTATCATAATTCACTTATTAAGTTCTAAGTCTCCATTAGTAGGGCTGAGGAGGGATGATGACCAAGTGCTTGATATACAAGCATGAAGACATGAATTGTTTCTCTAGTACATGACATATGAAACCCGCCTAACTCCTGAAAACGAAACAACCAACCCCAGTGCTGGGGCAGAGGAGCGAGCGGACATCGCCAGGCTGGCTGGCTAGCCAGATCAGGCAATCAGTGAACTTGAAGGTTAAAGTGAGAGATCTCATTCAAAAATAAGATGGAGCTGGAGAGATGCCGCATGTGGCTAAGAACAGCTGACGCGGTCTTGCAGAGGGACCTGGGTTCGACTCCCACCCCCAACACATGGGCGGCTAAGAACATCTTTAAAACCGGGTGTATGGGCAACATGCCTTTAATCACAGGTACTCGGGAGCAAAGGCAGGCAGATCTCTGTGAGTTTCAAGCGTCAGCTCTGGTCTACAGGTTAATTCATAGGCAGTGGGGCTACAAGAGAACCCTGTTTCAAAAACACCAAAAAAAAAAAAAGAAAAGAAAAGATCGCTAGAGGGAAGATACCTAAGGTGGACTTGTGGCTACCACACATGCATGCACAGTGTGACACACACCTGCGCACCACACTGCACACCACACGCAACACACACACCGACACGACACAGCACACACACACCATTGCACTAAGTCCCACAGACTAGATAGGTTGGGGAACAGACAAAGAAATCTACTGTTTCCTGTTACCCCTCAGGCAGGAACATCCAAAAGCAAAGAGTAAAAGTTGACATATCGTGGTTTCTTAACATCATGAGATGAAAGTAACCAGCCATAAATCTTCGTCATAAAGATTCACCACTGGAGGGAAAACCCTGCAGTGCCATGCATCTTGTGGAGTTCCTGGTGGTTAGCTGGAAGCTGTGTGACATTCTTGGCCTGTCCAAAACATTGCTACAATACTGCTGGGTCCTTTCATTGTTTTCATCTTTGCATGCTGCTCTCCTTGTGTTCCTGTGTGCAAATCTCACTTGTTGTAAGTACACCACTCACCCTATTCCAGAGTGGCCTTTAATTACAATGGCAATGCCCTACTTTCAAATAAAGTCAAAGTTAGGGTGTCCTAATTGTTTTTTCTTTGGTCATACGTGAATACCATAGGGTGGGTACTTTATGAAAAATAGATGCTTGTTTGGTTCATGGTTCTTGAGGCTGGGAAGTTCAAGAGCATCAAACCGAGCACCTGGTGAAGATCTCCTAGCTGCATCATGAATGAAGTGGGGGCACTTGAATGATGATGAGCAGGAACTACGAGCTAGTCCTCTTCTTTTTTAAAATATATTTCTATATATTATTGTTATTAGTATAGTTATTATTATTATTATTATTGTTGATTGTTTTGAGTTGCACTTCTTTGCACAAAGCTTTGTCCCAGGCTGGCCTGGACTTTCTATGGTAGACCAAGCTGGCCTGAATCACAGAGATCCACCTGCACTCTGCCTCTGAGTGCTGGGCACTTAAAGGTCAGCATGCACACCCAACACCCCCAGCCTTTTCTTATTATTTTATTTTATGCGTGAGCATATGCCCTGCTGTGTGTAAGTGCACCTTCCATTTGCAAGCTGCAAGGTCAGAGAGGCGTGAACTGTTCCATGATAATGGATGTTAGACAGTGTGTACCCCATGTAGTTTGGGTGCTGGGAATTAACTTGGTCTTCTGCAAGAGCAAGGCCGTTGCTCTAACCCCGTAGCCATCTGTTAGCCCCACTCTTTCTTCCCTTCTTAAAAACATTAATCTATTCCCAGGCTCGAATCCTCAAGAGCCTCCGACTAATCCTTCTTGCTCGTTCCCCAAAGCCCTTATTTCCAAATACTATCAATGTTTGACTGAGGGTTAGATTTCCAGGACATGAAGTTTGGGGGCACAAATTTAAAGCACAAGTGTTAAGACTTCAGCATATAAAATGTGGTGTGTGGTGTGTGTGTGTGTGTCGGTGTGGTGTGTTGTGTTGGGGGTCAGAGGCAGGTAAAAGCATGGAACAAAGACCAGGGAAAAAACATCACCAAGATGAATCAATATCCCCTGCAATTGAATTGAGTTTCTGTTAGGAGTTTAAAACCAGTATACACTCACAGGTTCACTGTCTCCTCAGCATGGTGTACCAACAGGGGCCCACAGCAACTTGCCCAACAGTATCTGCTTGGCATCTCTTCCTCCTTACCATATATTACACAGATATTGTCTTAACTATGCTTAATGGACAATTTTTTTTAATATTTATTCATTTTGTAATGTTGTATGGATGTAACTGTCCTGCATGTAGTTTGGCACCCAGTGCCGTGGAATGCGCGGAGTTTTCAGAAGAGGGTGTCGACTTCCCCTGGAAACTGGAGTTCGGAAGAGTTCACGTTCTCAGCCGCCAATGTGGGTGCTGGGGATCGACACGCCGGGGTCCTCTGCTGAGAGCAGTGGCAGTACTTCAAGCGCTAGGAGCCATTCTCTCCAGCCCGCTTAGATGATAATTTTTAAAACTTCATATAAATCTTTAAGCCTTTTTACTTTGATTTTAACTTTTTTTTTTTTTGAAGTTTTTTTTTTTTTTTTTTTTTTTTTTTTTATTATTTTTATATGTATAAACATATTTACTCATCAGATTCGTACTTTTGCCAACAAAGACACTCCAATATCATCTGCATTTTTTTTTGAATAAACTGTCATACATTTGAGCACAGGAATGTGGCCAAATTAATTGTGATAAAAATCAGAGCTTTGGGGCCTGGAGAGATTGCTCATGGTTGGGACACTAGTTGGCTGTGGCAATCACATTCGGCAACCAATCAACATCTCTAATTCCAGTTCCAGGGAATCTGAGTAGCCTCTTTGGCTCATGGGTTTTTGTATGACAGTAGGTGCACTTATTTGCAGGGCAAATAGCTCATACACAGCTAGATTTAAAAATAAGTAATAGAATTATCTTTAAAGAACCAGAGCTTTTAAGTTTAGCCAGACCAGGGATTGCCTTATTTTCTGATAAATGCTTTTAGTTCCCCATTTACCATAATAAAAATTCATAGTACATCTAAATGATATATTATTTTAAATATCATAAAGATCTAAGCTGCAAATACAATATAAGTTAAAAAAAAAAGTTGTTGAAAGATGATTAAGCCTGTTGTGGTGGCGCACACCTTTTGAATCCTAGCACTTGGGAGGCAGAGGCAGGGCTTTTGTGAGTTCAAGCCAGCTGTTACAGAGTGAGTTCCAGGACAGTCTGAGGATCCAGGGAGACCCGTCGTCGAAAAAAAAAAAAAAAAAAAAGAAAGATGCATTTATCTATGGGTATAGAATAATTTGCCTATTTGTTTATTTATTTATTTATTTATTTATTTATTTATTTATTTATTTATTTATTTATTTAGTCTTTGTTTGGAGACAGGGTCTCCCTGTTGCCCCAGCTGGGCTGGAACTTGCTATGTAGGCCAGACTGGCTTTGAACGCACAGAGATCCACCTGCTTGTCCCTCCTGAGTGCTGGGATTAAAGGCATGTGTCACCATGGCTGGTGAGTCATTTTAATCCTATGTTCACTTAGTAGAATATTAATAACAGGTTCTCCCATAGGACCTACTGTATTAGTCACTTTTCTGTTGCTGTAATAAAACCACCATGACCAAGGGAACTTATAAAGGAAGAATTTATTTGAGCTTACGATTGATGGTTCCAGGGAATGAGTCCATTGTGGTGGGGAGGCATGGTGGCAGGAGCTGGAGCAAAAAGCCAAGGTTCACATCTTCCATTGAGCATAGGAAGCAGAAAAAAAGCCACTGGAAACCAGCAAGGCTTGTTAAACTCTCTAAACCCACCCCCAGTGACATAGTTCCTCCAGCATGGCCATACCCTCTAAGATATCCCAAAACAGTGCCACCAACTGGAGACAAAATATCTGAATACTTGAAGCCTGGGGACATTTTCTTTTTTTAAATATTTTTAATAGTTTATTTATTATTGTATGTGTATGAATGTACTGTCTGCATGTAGGTTTGTGCACCTGTGTTGTGCAATGCCACAGAAGTCAGAAGAGGGTGTTGGATTCCCCTGGAACTGGAGTTAAAGATGGTTCTCAGTCACCATGTGAGTGCTGGGGATCAAACCCAGGTCCTCTGCAAGAATGGTTGGCACTCAACCACTAGGCCATCTTTACAGCCCTGGGGGACATTTTCATTCAAACCACCACACCTACCAACTTATGACAACCTATCTAGCCACAGGTCCTCTACCCAACTAACAGTACTGTGTATGGGCTCCATCCTGTGAAGGAGGCTTTGAATCCAATGAGAAAGTTGTTGGTTAATCCCATAACATTTGTGCCACTATTGCACTAGAGAGCATAACTTGCCAGGCCAGTCATTATTATAGATTGCAGAGTTCACAGCTAGGTTAGACTGCTTTTCTTCTTTGGTAGCATACATAGAACCTTCCAGTGCTATGAAAGCTAGGTCAGTGTGCAGAGAATAAGAGGCTGCAGACTATCCAGCTATAAATGGGACATCTATATCACCCTCAACCCCAGGGCCCAGGGTTCTCCCTGGAAGAAGGAATGGAAAGATTGTAAGAACCAGACATGGCGGATGACTACAAGGAAACTTCTAAATATCAGGGAAGTTGTATATATGAGCTCACAGAAATGACAACATGCATAAGACTTGCCTAAGCTCAAGCCAGACTATATCCCAGCATGGAGAAGGAGAGGTAGGTACAAAGAGGGACTATTGGTGTTTGATAGCTTCTGGGAGAAGGGAGTCAGTTTTCTTTAAGGGTATAGCCTCTGGTCAGTTGACCAAACTCTGGGGCATATTCCATATCCAAGAGTATTTGGGCAACACAAATTAGACTTAGCGGGGGTTGGGTGGAGAGAACAACATGAGGTTAGGTAGATAGGGAGGTGGGGGGGATCTGGGAGGAGTTGGGAGAGAGGGGAGTATGATCAAAAGATATTGTATGAAATTCTCAAAGGATAAAAAATATTTTTTTAAATCAATGTGTTGTCTGTGATGTTGGTGTTAATTGTGAACTTGCTGGAATCTAAAATCACCAGAAGATCAGCTTCTGGGCACATTGTAGGGAATTATCTTGATTATGTTAACTGAAGTGGGAAGATACATCAAAATTATGGGCAGGACCATTTCCTGGATGGGGGATCATGGACTGTATAAAATGGAGAAATGGAGCTGAGCACTAGCACACATTGGTCTTTCTCTGCTTCTCAATTTTGGGTCCTGATGTGACTAGTTGCTTCCAGCTCCTACTACTTTATCCTTCCCGCTATGATGGACTGTGCCCTGGAACAGTAAGGCAAGGAAACTCTTCCTTCCTTAAGTTGTTTTTATCAGGGTATTTCATCATAACAACAGGAAAATTAAGATTTTGCTATAACTGTAACATTAAGAAAATAAATCTGTAATGAAATATTCCAACATGTAAATGCAAGCATACTAAAAACAACCAAGTGTCCAAGATGTCCCATGTGCAGAATCCATAGGAATATCCACATTCAGGGCATGTCAAAGTCAGTTGGGTCCAAATTGTGAAGCTTGTGTCTTGGATCCAATTATTTTAAGCACACTCTTCAACTACTTGAATGTCTGGTATGGCATCTCACAGTTGTATGGCGTGATTTCTTTGGAGAAACTGACTTGAATAATAAACAATGCCTCTTACCTCTGGAACCTTACCCAGGAAGTTCCAGGACCTCCCAGACACAAGAAAATCCTACCAAATTTACACCTTGTTTAATACGGGGCAGATGATCTCTGTGCGAACCAGTTACTACTGACCTGTGTTTACTGACAGAAGTCTACAATATGCATTGTGAGACATAACATATTATTAACTAAACTGGGGGCCTAAGTATCATACCTCTAACCTGGCTTCGTTTTTTAATTTTTTATTTAATTTTTTTATGTGTATGAGTGTACTGTCTGCATGTAGGTTAGTGCACGCATGTCATGTAACACTACAGAGGTCAGAAGAGGGCGTCAGATTCCCCTGGAACTGGAGTGGGTGCTGGGGATCGAACCCGGGTCCTTTGCAAGAGCAGTCAGCACTCTTAACCACTAGGCCATTTCTCCAGCCCTTGGCTTCATTTTTAAAAAGAGAAAGTCGTAGAGAAAGATGTCATAAATAAAAAACCTTTGCCTGTGTGCATATGAATGTCTATCCAGGAAGAATCTGAGCATATGCAAGCAGGTGTATTAACTGTGACACTCTGCTGTGAGTGAGAGTCTGGGCTACTTCAACTTCCTAATGTCCAGTTCTCTATACCAGGTGATTTTTTAAATAAAGATGTTACTTTTATGATTAGAAAAACATAATTACTTCCAATTGAGAAATAAATCAGAGGGAGGCAGTGGAGAAGGGTTTTAAGGTTGCCAGCACAGGTGGTACTGCATACAAATGCTTTCTACATCCACTGTCAAACCAACAGTGGAGCAAAGATATTTAGGGAAAAGTGCATCTGTACTGAATATATTCAGATTTTTTTTCTTGCCAGCTGTATTAGTCACTTTTCTGTTGCTGTGATAAAACCACCATGAGCAAGGGAACTTGTAAAAGGAAGAGTTTATTTGAGCTTATGATTGACGGTTCCAGGGAATCAGAGTCCATTGTGGTGGGAAGTATGGTGGCCGGGGCTGGAGCAGCAAGCCGAGGGTGACATCTTGCAATGAGCACAGGAAGCAGAGAGAGCCACTGGAGAATGCAAGGCTTGTCAAACTCACCAAGCCTGCCCCTAATGATGTACTTCCTCCAGCACAGACACACTTTCTAAGACCTCCAAAAACAGTGTCACCAACTGGAGACAAAATGTATGAATACTTAAAGCCTATGGGGGACACTCTCAAACCACCACATTCCACTCCCTGGCCCCCATAGGCTCCTGACCATATAAAATGCAAAATGCATTTAGTCCAACCTTAAAAGTCCCCATAGTCTTTACCAGTCTCAATTCCATTCAAAAGTCTACAGTCCAAAATCTCTTCTGAGACACAGGCTAATCTCTTAACTGTAAGCTCCTGTAAAATCAAAAGGCAAATTACATACTCCCAACATACAGTGGAACTGAATACACATTCCCATTCCAAAAAGGAGGAAAAGAGGCACAGTGAGGAAATACAAGACCAAAAAGACCGAAAACGCCAGGGCAAATACCAGGTCCAGAAGTTCATGTGCGTACTGTCTTGGGACTTATTCCAAAGGGTTAGATGGCTCAGCTCTTCCAAATTTGCTTGCAACATACACGTCTTCCGTTAGGCCTTACAACGTCCTGTCATGAGCTCTCTTGGCAAATTCTCAAGCTTCTGGCATTCGAATGTCCTTCTTGGGGTCTCCACTCAACAGGCTTCCATTCCCAAGTCTTCATCAATGGCTATAAGGCTTCTTTATTCAGGGATAACCCTGCTGCACTTTGCCTCTGGGTCTCTGACTGTGGGGAGATGATGACATTTCATCATGCAAACTTCATGCTTTAAGCAGCACCAAGTCGAATGAAATGTGAGTTTGCTGCAAGTTGGGATGGACTGGCCTATTAACTACATTATTCAAATTTTTTCTGCCTTGGACTTGTTGGAATAGAAAACTATTTCAGTATTTTCCTTTCAAAAGTGGAGGATGTGCTGGGTTAGTGGTCTTGCCCTGAAGGTACTAGTTTTTGATGTTTTATTGTAAATTCTTGATGGCCTCTAATTCCTTTAATCTCACTTTTTCGCATTGGTTTATTGTAAGAGTAGCTAGGCTCCTTTATTGCTTTAATCTCCTTATGAAGGAGCCTCTCCTTCACATTGCCTTGGCCCCACCTTTATTTTCCTAGTGCAGTTTTCAGATCAAAACTGTACATTATGCATTTATTTCTGCCCCATATGCTCTTCATTACTGTAGATCTGTACAATATCACCATTAAAAAAAAGGTAAGCCCCACCACCATTTTAACATTAGGCTGTTTGAAATATCCTTCGCCAAAGAAATTAGTCCATATCTTTTCAACTTAGCATCAGGCAGCATTTGGGCTGTGGGCACACTATGGCCAGACTTTAATCAAAAATATCCCAGTTAGTGTCTAAGTCTTTAGTTTACTATGATACATTTTTTGCAGCAATGCTTTCTTCCAGGCTTCTACTAGAATGGCCCCTTAAGCTCTGCTTATAGTAGTCAACAGCTTTTCTAGCCCAAAGTTCCAAAGTCTTCCACATTTCTCCAAACATCCACATGGTCAGGTTCTTCACAGCCAACAGCTCACTCTCTGGTACCAAAAACTGTATTAGTCACTTTTCTGTTGCTGTGATAAAACCACCATGAGCAAAGGAACTTATAAAAGGAAGAGTTTATTTACCATTGACGGTTCCAGGGAATCAGAGTCCATTGTGTCGGGAAGCATGGTGGCCAGGGCTGGAGCAGCAAGCCAAGGGTCACATCTTGCAATGAGCACAGGAAGCAGAGAGAGTAACTAGAGACAGCAAGGCTTGTTAAACTCACTAAGCCTGCCCCCAATAACATACTTCCTCCAGCACGGCCACACCTTCTAAGACCCCCAAGAACAGTGCCATCAACTGGAGACAAAATGTCTGAATACTTAAAGCCTGTGGGGGACACTCTCAAACTACCACACCAGCATTCTCTAAACTATTCAGCAAAATGTCTATTTACACAGCACTTACATTGTACTGGGCATTGTTAGTCACCCACGGATGATTTTCCCTGCCCCACTTTCTCCATAAGTCACGTCATATAGATTACACTGGATACCTTATTAATTGAAATGACATTGTTTCATAGAGTCAGACAGAAAATGCTGCAGATTGATGGGCTGAGACATTCATGGGGATGAAGCTTTTGATGCCAGGATTGTTTGTACTGCTTTGATGTCCCTGAAGATGATTTACATGATGATGTGCCTCAGTTCTATGTAAATACAATTCCTGTTTTGCATAAGGGACTTGATCTCCTTGTTTTGTATAAAGGACTTGGCCTCTTCCTCTATGTGAGAGTCCTGGAGGCAGTCCCCCTTCAGTTACAGAGGGATGACTGTGAGGATGCTGAGGGCAAGGTAGCTCTTCTGTCTATAGGAGGAAGTTGTATACTTTGTGGGTTTATAGAGCATCTCCAGGCTTTACCCATGAAATGCCAGGAGCACACACCTGAAGATCTCCAACATCACCAAATGGCCTCATGGTGACTAAATGGTCTTGGCTGACAGTCCCTGATACAGAAAGTGGTCAAGTTCAGATGCTCCATTTGTACCTAGTGCAAATAACTGAATGAATCTGTGCCACAGATCCTGGTCTGCATAATAAATGGTGGCCCCTCACAGGTATGCGTTGAATTTTCCTAGCATACAGAAAAATGCATAATGAGTGTGTGAGATTTGATAATCACAGTGAATGATGTCTGTTCTTAGATCTTGGAAATTAAACATTACAGTGGATAAGTGTAGCTGACA
Source organism: Rhizomys pruinosus (assembly GCA_009823505.1). Lineage (NCBI taxonomy): Eukaryota > Metazoa > Chordata > Mammalia > Rodentia > Spalacidae > Rhizomys > Rhizomys pruinosus. The sequence goes on from VZQC01000029.1 coordinate 961,272, forward strand.
TAGGGAAGGAACCGGAATCTACACACAACTGTCCCTTGGGAACTAGATTCTTTCCTGATTGGTCTTGCAAGTCCCTGTATGAACAAGTTTTTTTTTTTTCTGAGACCTGGATGAACTCTTAGGCCAACAGACTAGTGCCTTTTCTGGCCCACTAGCCAGCGCATTCCCAGTCTAATAAAATATTCAGTTTAGTTTATACAATTCTGAACTCAATTTAAAGTTAATATTTCCTGACTCCTGAGCCTATATGGGGAGGGAAACTCATTTACCTTATGTTTTGCTCTAGGCCTGTGTGAGAAATGAATGAAAGCTTCCATACCTGGGTTGCACGTTCTGCTTTAATGTCCCCTGGGTTTGGCAGATGCTCAAAGTCCTTCCTTTGGGGGCAGGGAAGGATTCTTTCTCAGGGATTTCTGCCCAGTTACTATTGCAGTTCACAGCATACAGTTGATGTCCCCTTCTAATGGGGGACACTTCTGAAGCCTCCTCCAGTGAGTCACATTGGAGTCTACCCTCTGGGTTGCCCTGTCTCAACAGGCAGCCTCTGGTGTCTTGTCTCCAGCAACTAGATGCTGGGGTCGGTAAAGCTGGGTGCCTCAGGGCTGGTGTGCATTAGAACACATGTTGTCTTGTTCCTTAACTTCAGGAGACAGGTAAGCCAGCCCAGCAACCTGGAAGGCCCACCACTTAGCCTGGAGCTAGGGGAATAACCTGGGTCATCCCTCGTGTGGTACAGGGATTGCCTGTTGCTGGCAGTGTGTGATTACTATCTGTATTGGTTACTTTTCTGTTGCTGTGATAAAATAACATGGCCAAGAGCAATGAGTGGAAGGGAGAGTTTATTTTGACTTATGATTCTGGAGGGGTTTCCCATAATAGTAGGGGAGATATGGCAGCGGGGAGACACGGCAGCAAGAAGCCCTAGCACGAAGCTGAGAGCTCACATCTTCAATAGCAAACATGAAGCCCAGAGTGAACTGGAAGTGGGATGAGGCTATGAACTCTCAAAGCTCACCCACAGTGACACAGTTCCCATAGCAAGGCTGTGGCTCCTAAGGGTGCCATGAGCTTCCCAAAGAGTACCACCAACTGGGGGCTAAGTGTTCAAATACTTGAGCATATGAGGGATGATGCTTCTCATTCAAAGCACCACAGCACCTCAGGTGGGTGCTGCTCAGTGGGGTTCCGATTCAGGATGTGGTCTTAGAAAGCAACAGACAAAACAGAGAGAAAAAATGGTCTATTTGGATACCTCAGCAGCCTCACATCCTAGGCCATTTGCATTGAAATGGGCTTTTCTACTGTTCCAAAGGCCCAGCTACACTGCTGGACTCTCCTCAGGCTGTAGTTACCATCCAGGCTCTTGTGGGAGCAGGCATTTTATGGTCATGGACCTTAACTGACTAGGAGGGATTTCTCTGGTAAGTAGGCTGTCTGGCACTATACCAAGTGCTACTACGCAGTGTTTTCCCAGCCGCAGTGTCCATAGGAAGCAGGAGTTGATCTTGAGGCCACTAGGCTGCATTTCATGCATAAGCCTGGGCTTTCTGTGTCCCACCAGGCACTAATGATTGAGATCGAGATCGAGCAGGCCTGAAAGAGTTCCTTCAGCTTACAGAACTGTGAGCTGATAGCCAGGAGTTACTTAGAGTATAAAGGATCACCATTTAAATGCTCTGCACCAACAAGAAATGGGAACTTGGTGGAGACAGTGTTGGGACCTCAACATGGGATCTCCTGGGGTCAAGAGCATGTTGAATCTCAAATTGGGGTCTCTGGGCCAGCAGCATCTGCCTACATCCCCTGGAAATATGCTAGGCATACTGATCCCAACTTTCACGCCAGACCTGCTGAACAGGAGCTCTGGGAGTGAAGCTTGGCAGCCTTGGCTTAGCGAGCCCTCAGGATGCATCCCGTTCTGCTGGAGTTAGAGAATCTGGTTTAGAGATGGTTGAGGGATGGGGGATGGGCTCAGGCCATGATTTGTCTCAGAGGATCCCAAGGCTAGAAATCTGAGCTGAGTCTGTAAGTGGAGCTGGCAGCTTGCTGTGGTACTAGGATAGTGGGAAACTGTAATTCATCACAACTGGCTTCTTCTATCTTCTATGAGCCAGGGAAGAAAAGGAACACATGATAGAAATGGAAGACACTCAGCACACCAGGGCTCAGACAGGCAGCTGGATTGATTTGTGAACTGCAACTTGAAAGCAGCACCAGCTAGTGAGAGCTGGAGAAGGGCATAGGTTAGGTCATGACCTGGGAGATGCTGCTGCTTCTGGGGACTCCCATCATTTATTCATTCAACAAACATTAACTAAGTATGGATAAGGGTCATTCTGAGTATTCTTAGCTTGTTGTTATGGTGATAAATTTAGGCTGATGTCGATGCCATTCTTGCCTTTCTGTTGTCTACAGTTTAGTCAGAGACACAGAACTAAAACAAAGCACTACACACACAGTCTCAACTCAGTCTACGAAGGAAAGGAACAAATTGCTGGCTATCTCCCAAAAGGTTGGGTGGAGTGGCTACAAGAGGCATAGGGGCAAAAATGACAAAGGTCCCCACTTGTCCTTGCATCAGCGGTCGTCAGTGGTGGCAGTGCATAAAGGCAGAGAATCCTGAGGAGGGGCCAGCTGTGTGATTTTGTAGCCTGTGCTGATGCAGCCTGATTACCCTTTGTTGCTGAACAGTAATTCCTGTTTGAGGACAGCCTAAGAACTCCTAAGTAAAGTAAATGGCACGGTAGAGATTCAGGAGTGAACACTCCCCCATCACTTCGACCGGCCACTTGGAGAGCTTGGCACTGCATTTAAGAGGAAATGCACTTCTCTACTACAGAGCATGGGGTTGATGGGGGATAGGTTATTAGTTCAAAAAACAGCAAACAACTCTCAGAGTGCAGCACCCCAGAAGCATTTGAGGCTAAAGTGGATGGCCGTCCTCCCTTTGCCTGGCCCTAGTTAGCACATTCCTGTCTTCTCCAGAGTGGTGGGTTTCAACATCCCCAGTGGATATCTTGCCACAGACAGTGCATAACCCTATGTGTACTATGATCCACAGTCCCAGAGTTCATCTGTTCTTCCTGGTTTTGTGCCCTGCCGCCTCCTCTGCATCACTACTGCTGCCCTTTGGGGCCATTATGAAGTGATGAATGGTTGCCTGTGCACAAACTCTGTGAAACCATGACAGAGAATCTGACAACAGAGGTCACTAATGGTGGGTAGGTATCCATAGTTGTGGTTACACTGGGCAGAGGGATGATTCCTATCCTGGGTGTGACATAGAAGGACCATGTTAGATTTTTTTACCATGTTACTTAGATCTGTATGCAGTTTTAAATCCATGCATTGTTTCTAGAAGTTTCTATTTAACAATTTCAGACTGAGTTTAAGCTGGGATAAGTGAAATCACAGAAAGTGAACCTGGAGCACTCATCTGTACAACAAACCTGAACTATCAACCAAAAGCTAAATTGTGCTCATGCTGTGCACATGCTGGGATGGAACATCATGAAATCACACTCAGAGGAATTTACATTAAAAATGGTGAAAGCTGGGCTGGGAGATGCCTCAGTCCATAAAGTGATTGCTCTGCAGGCACGAGGCCTTGAGTTCAAACCTGAGTTTAGCACCCAGGTAAAAAGCTGGGCACAGCAGAGGAGTGGCGTGCCTGTACTCCCAGTGCTGGGGGGCAGAGATGAAATTATCCCAGAGGGCTTGCCTGCTGGACAGCCAGGCAGTTTAGACGAGTGGCTGAGCTCCACGTTCAATGAGAGACTCTATCTCAAAACATAAGGTAGATAGGGCTGGAGAAATGGCTTACCATTTAAAAGCATTTGACTGCTCTTCCAGAGGAACTGGGTTTGGTTCCCAGGACCCACATGGCAGCTAGCAACTGTAATTCCAGTTCCAGGGGATCCAACCCCCTCTTCTGCCCCCATGGGCATTGAAGGACCTGGGTACACTTACATACATGTAGGTAAAACACTCATACACATAAAATTAAATAAAAAATAACAAAATAAAGTGGATGGTGATGAGGGATAACCATGACACAGACCTCTGACAACACGTGCACCATGTTGACATGACACGAAATCCAGTACACACTACATCAATAACACGTCTACACTAACACAAGCATACACACAACAACACACACACCCACACAGTTCTGAACCATTGTTACGGAATTTTGTCTCCTATCACCATGCTGTGACAGCTAGAGTCTACTCAGTTGAGAGCATCTGGACTTATCTGTGAATGCTGACACTAAACACTTCTTTGAACATCTTAATTCAGGTGTTACACTTTAGATTGCAACTGCCATTTCCTTCCCCGTGGGAAAAAGCAATTAGTCCCTTCTTAATGGTCCCATTTACACTCAGATTATAACTACTCTGGAAATGAGAGAGTGTCTTTGTGTGATCTATCTTATTTTCTCTGCATCATAATTTCTAGATGACTTCAAATCTCCATTTAACTATCAATGCACTCAATTAAAAATTGTCCAGAGTTTAATAGGGCTTTCAAAATCCATTTAGCTTAAATAATGCATTATGAAAGGGCCATCTCTCAACGGCTATGGACAGCTCTATGAGACGATGTCACCAAGGGCCTCAGGGGAAATGAGTTTCATTTAAGTATCACGTCCTTTGCCCTAGCAGTTCCATAAATAGGTAGGGCATTTCCTGAAACAGGTCTATTCAAGATATTGCCATCTACTTTCATTTTGTTTGTCTGATGCTAATCCTCCTTGGAGAGTGCTTTCCTTGTTTGGCCATTGTTCACTGGTGAGGTCTTGATTGTTTTCTAGACTTGAGTCATTGGTGGAAAAGTCACTCTCAACATTTGAAACTGCACTATCCTAGAAATCTCCAGCTCCTTGGGTCTGGAAGACAATAGGAATGAACAATAATGCCCCTCTCAACCCATTGCACTTGCCCAGGTCAAGCACCCGTGCTTTCCCTCCACACAAATGCTTCTCTTCCTCAGGATGTGAAGTTCGTCATGTCATTCAGACCTATTTTATTGGAAGAATAAATTACTTCTACTAACCATAGCTTTGGGTTGAAAAGACTCAATTCTCATCCTACTCCTGGCACATACTAACTAACTTTAAAGTATTCTAGTGGTACCACACTAAAAACATGAAAGCTCACATGCATACTATTGGGCTGGAGAGATGGCCTAGCGCGGTTAGAAGCGCTATGACCGCTACTACAGGCAGACCCGGGTTCGATCCCCAGCACCCACATGGCGGCTGAGAACCATCTGAAACTCCAATTCCAGGAGAACTCCAGTTCCAGGGGAATCCGACACCCTCTTCTGACCTCCGCGGCATTGCACGACATGGGTGCACAAACCTACATGCAGACAGTACACTCATACACATACAAAAATAAATAAAATAAAAAAAAATTAAAATTATATAATGCAATAGAAAGAACAGGACGATTCTCACCATACTTAAGGGTCACATTCTAGATCACACAGTTATAGGAGGCAACGTCCTACTTTTCTTTCTCAGTGCTGAATGCTTGATCTGATCATAAATGAAAGTATTGGGTAGGGAAGAAGAGGTTGGGTCCCCAAGGTGATTTGTACCTGGTCTTGCACCCCACAAAGGACACCTTTACATGCTTAATAGCTTCTAGTTTAAGCCTCTAGTTGTAGCAGGGTTCTAGGACAGATAGGTTCTAGCCACAGGGTATCTAGGCTTCCCTGTGACAACTACAGCATCCTATTAGAGCACAGTCTTGTTTAGAGTCAGCACTAGAGCAATGGATATTTGCATTTTCCTACCCTGAGATCTTGACAAAGCAGAGTGGGTCACCAAGATTGTGCTGATATCAAAACTAGGTTATAAAGTTTGTGGTAGAGAAGAAAAAATTCCCCCCCCCACAAACCTCAGAGAATAAATAGAACCTAGGAACTAGCTACTGAATTAGGTGATGAAGGGTACAAGAAAGCAGTTCTGTCTGACCCAGAATGGTCAAGTGCTGTTAATTCACAAGAGCCCAGACCAGTTTAGGCTAAGCAGTCATGCTCAGTGCCATGGGGGCAGACTTGTAGGCCTGGCCAGTCACAGCACCCTTGCCTGTCACCCATGTGTGTGGGTGAGGGTGCAGGGGGAGACCCAATATTGGCATCCAGTATCTTCCTGAGTTCTCTCCACTGCATCTGGAGCTCACCAATTGGACCAAAGCCCCAAGGACCTTATTGTCTCTGCCCCCCAGTACTGGGATTACAGGAACATACTGCTACACCTGAGTTAAAAAAAAAAGAAAGAAAACAAGTGCTGGGGATCCAAACTCAGGTCCTCCTGCTTACACAGCAAGCATTTTATGAACTAAGCCATCTCCCCACTCTGGGAGTATTTATTCTATATTGTTTCCCAGAGTCCAGAATTTCTTCACATAGAGCTTTGTCTCAGATGATTGGCCTTTGTTGCCTTAAAGGCATTATCTAATTGTTCTATCTTTACAATGGTTTATTATTTTTATATGAATGTGTTTGTGTGCCTGCATGAGCTTATGTGCACCATATGTGTTCAGGAACCCATAGAGTCCAGGAGAGGGTGTTAGAGCTCCTGGAACTGGGAGTTGCAGACAGTCATGAGCTACCAAGTAGGTGCTGAGAACTGATCCTGGGTCTTCTACAAGAGTACAAAGCACTCTTAACTGCTGAGCCACCTCTTTAGCCCCTGATCTCTTCAGTTTTAAGGTGATTTTTTGAGGCTCCTGTGATATTACTGATACCCAGTATCTGAAAAGAGTCAGATCTCATCTGAGGCTTTACTATAAAGTCATAAGCCCACCTAAGTTGGGATTTTCCCTGGAAGCCAACTGAGGTAGAAGTTCTGAGAAAGTTGCTCTAATCAGGCTCCTACTGATATCAGTCACAAGCCTCAGTTTATCTTGAGATGCTTCTACCGATACCAGCCACAGATCCACCTATGCCCATTCCCCCATCTTCCCATACCCGTTTCATTGTAAGCCCACTTCCTTGTGTGTTTGGGTATAAAAACTGCCACTTTGGGTCATTCTATTGCTGGTCATCCTAATCCTGACACAGGCAGGCCAGCTGCCATGCCTGAAATAAACCCAACTTCCTTCTCATTGGAGTCCTGACATTTTTGTCTCTGCACCGAGTCTCCCCTCAAAATGAACCTAACACTTACAAGAAGAAAACTAAGATAAGAAACATAGGAACAGCGATCTATATTAGTTACTTTTTGTGTCCTGTCACCAATATCTATGACACACAACTTAAGGGAGGAAGGGCTTCTCTTGGCTCATGGTTCTAGAGCCTTTTAGTCAATCATGGTGGGGAAGGCTTGGCACACAGGTGCTGTCCATGACAGCGGAAGTATGTGGTTGAGGCTATTTTTTAATTTTTATTTTTTTTGGCCTTTTCGAGACAGGGTCTCCCTGTTGCCCCAGCTGTCCTGGAACTCACTCTGTAGACCAGGCTGGCCTTGAACTCACAAAGATCCGCCTGCCCCTGCCTCTCAAGGGCTAGGGATTAAAGGTGTGCGCCACCTCTCCCGGCTGAGGCTATTTGATATCATCACAGACCAGGAAGGGGAGATCAGTCTGAACCAAGAGCCAAACTATCCTCTTCAAAGACCTTCCTCCCCTCCAGTGACCTACTTAGGTTAGAAATATTCCAGTAACTAAAGGCTTCACAGTCTCCCCAAAGAGCTTCGTCATCAAGGAACAAGCATTCAAAACAAGCATGTGTGGACACATTTCAGATTCAAACGATAACTCTGCTCCCAGGAAAGATTCCTATGATGGCAGCTTCTGCTTGATGTCATCATACTTCCCCTACCCCCAAGAGGTGACAGTGTCTCTGTGGGGTTCAAGGCCTAGTACAAACTGCTTGGGGAATCCAACCTCATCTTCCCCACCCTTATATTTTCATCTTTATGAGATCAGTTCAGACAACCATCATTTGGAAAGAAAAATACAACTTTACATCTTTATAACTGTGTGATCTTGGATATGTCTGGGGTATGAGGAGAAGGAATGTTCTTGATTTTTCTATCCTATTATACAGCTCTCTCTCTCTCTCTCTCTCTCTCTCTCTATATATATATATATATATATATATAGAGAGAGAGAGAGAGAGAGAATGCTTTCATGCTATTGTGTCTCATAGGTCTTTTATGGTGTCAGGAAGTGTTGAAACTGAAAAGCACAATGAATAAGAGCACAGTTCTTGCTTTATTGTTTTCCTGTGTGAGCTGTGTTTAGAACTTGTTTACTGAAGCAGGCTGGAAGATACTGCTGACCAAGTGACCACACAGTACTAGTGGAATCTACCAACATGTCATCAACTTTTGTCTTTTTTCTTTTTCAATTATTTTTATTTTATGTATATGAGTGTTTTACCTTCATATATTTAAGTGTGTGCAGTGCCTGAAGAGGCCAGAAGAGGGCATCAGATTCCCTGGAACTGGAGTTACAGATGGCTGTTAGTCACCATGTGGGATCTGTGAACTGAACTGAGGTCCTCTGGGAGGGCAGCCAGTGTTCTTAACCACTGAGCCATCTCTCCAGCCTCAATTTTTGTCTCCTTTTTAGTCCCTCTCAGGTCTTAGTAAATGCTTTTAACACTTAAACAACATTAAAACATTTGAAGTTAGAACTGTTAACGTACACAAAGGGACACACAATGCGAGTGCTGGAGGGTTTTGTTTTGGACTGGAGTAGAGAAAGGTGCCACGGGGTGCACAATCTTAGATAGAAGCACAACAGCACAGCCATGAGCTCCCTCTCCCCCAGCGCCCCATGCCAGGTTCCAGGTCCATCTGCCCAGCTCGAGAGGGCGAGCTGTTGGCTACTGCGTGTGACCCAGAGAACATCTGATCTAAGAGAGTAAAGTGAACTGTGATGAGCCCAGGATGTTGCGGGGGGCTGTTCCAGCTTCACCGTCTGCAGAGCTGCTCCTGACCACAAACACAATTACTTCAAGTCGCTTGTTACCTCCTTTGAAGCAAAGCAGATCAGGCCCCAGCCAGACACTGGCTTGCTGAACCAACTCCATCCATACTACAGGGCAGGAGGGACCAGTAGTGACCTTTCTGGATGTACACTGTACTTCCTGAGGTTATGAATAACTCAACTCCCAGAGCTGAGATTTCTTGAGTTTGTCCTTTGCAGTTAACTTTTGCTTAAGGTGGGGAAGTTATTCTGAGTAATATCTATTTCCTTCCCCTTAAGCTTCTACAATGAAAAAGTGATACTTCCTACTTAGGACTTCATGTTCAGTAAACACAGCTCTCTGTTCTGGAAAGAAAAATAAATTACTTTCTAAAGGGCAATGGGATTTTTGCTTCCTCCACTGATCACAAGCCCTTTCCCTCCAGGGAGGTTTGCCTGGGCCTCTGTTAAGGATTGCACCCCTCCCCTCAAAGGCACGGCAGGACTTGAACTTTCATAACACCATTCTGGGCAGGCTGTGAAATTTCCCAGAAAACATGAAAACAGATCATGCACTCTAATGGTGGCTGTTACATGGAACACACAGGATAACAGCCTCTCCACTCTCATCCACAAAGGGCTGGGCAGGAACCCTTGGGAGGGCAATGCCAAGTCACCAGGCACTTCTGGCTGGAGACCTGCTATTCCACATTGCCGTACCGTATAGCTAGCTGCCTTAGCTGGGGTGTTTGGTGCCAGGGATTTCAGAATGCTATGGCTGAGGAGTCATTCTAGGTTGTCTACAGGAAGCACACTTTATTTTTAGCACTGGTATGCCTTGTTGAAAACTCTGAGAGTGATCACAGAGAAAGGCCCCTATTAGATTCAGTCTTTCCTCTTTCTCCCAGCTGGCTATTCCTAATCTTCCTCATTAACCAAAGAAGAGGCTCAGACAAGATCAGCTATGCTCAGGCCAGAGACTCTAGAACCATCCAGCAGGCAACACTAAAAATGAGAACGTTAGGGCAACTCCCCAAAATTCTGCTTCTAATACTCTCAGATGCAGGGGAGTTGGGGATAAGCCAGAGCAACGAGGAGAACAATATGATCAAAATACATCACATACAGGTATGAAAATGTCATCATGAAACTCACTATTAATAAACACTAATAAAACTTTAAAAATAAGAACTTCTGGTTGACGTTGATGCCGGTGGGAAAATATTAGCTCAGACAGAAGACTTCTGGTCCCGAGTATCTGTGCTGGAACCCACCATGGTCTGTGTTCTAGCATTTGATCCTCTCTGATTGGCTTTGTGCTTCACCTATTATCATATATATGAAGACTTTATTACTTGTAGGGGAATTTACAGTCTATTGCAATTTCTGGACATGCTTATAGGGGTGCCAGTTCTGAGCTAGTGACATGGCTCAGTGGAAAAAGGCTCTTGCTACTCCAGCTTGACCAACTGAGTTTGGTCCCCCATACTCACAGTGGAAGGAAAAAGTGAATTTTGCAAAATTGTCTTCTGACCTCCACACATGTGTAGTGACATGCATGTGCCCACGTGCTCAAATCAATTATCATTCTCTCTCTCTCTCTCTCTCTCTCTCTCTCTCACACACACACACACACACACACACACACATACACACACAGCAAAGTTTTTATTTTTAAGAAGAGGGTAATAGTTTTGAGAATTTTCTTTTGGCCAATAGAAAAATATATAGCCCAAAGCAGCACGATGCTGCCTGCATGCCAGGCCTTTGGAGGAATGTTAGGAAACGCACATTTCACCACGAGTCTCCTTTTGCTGTATTTTCTTCCCCTCTCCTCTCTCTTCTACCATGTGCTTTATTTTTAGACTTCCTAGAATAGAGAGGACGGAGATGGTAAGGGCAACAGTTGCTGCCCAAAGCAAAAGTACTGGGAGCCAGGAGAGATCTCGAAGCTCAGCCTGGTGATGGGAACAGCCCAGGACACTGCAACTCCTTTCTTTGGCTGTTGGAGATGTTTGTTTATCAGCAGATTATACCCTGTGCTGATAGAATTAAACCTGGGATGAAAAGATAAGCCTCTGGCTAGTAGGAAGCAGTTGAAGATCCAGCTTGAATCCTAATCCAAATGGAATCCCTAGAAAAGACACTTCTTGGCTATTTGTATCTATGAATCCAGCAGCTGTCTTCATTTGTCCATTCAGTCTCTGGTCATCCATCTAGCAAGTGGTCACTGAGTACCTGTTAGCTATGAGGCATCAACAGTGCAGCATGCATGTAACACAGGCTCTGTCCTGCATGTGCCCCTGTGCCTAAAAACAAAGGGACAGTGATGCTGTGGCCAGAGAGGACCTCAGGTGACAATGAGCTGAGATTTGATGGCCTGTGATGGTTGGATATTTTTCAATTAAAATATTTTATTAACATTGGTTTCTTTAAGAAGTAACATGATTGTATTGAAAGACTTTGTATAGGTGAAAAATTTAGAAAGGGAGTGAATGGCAAATTCCCATTACAGGAACAATGATAAATTTCACATTATTTTTGAAGCTCGGGTAGTTCAGTTTTGTCAGTAAACAATATTCAAAAATTATAGCAGACATGTAATTTCAAATGCAGATCCTAAGATATAATTACAGATTTTTAGTTTGAGGATTATATCAGTTTAATTATTATAGTACTTTTTTAACTTTTCAGAATGTGATTTTTATCTCTAGAAGTTAAATTAGGGCATAGGTGAGGACACATTGGACTATAGAGGAGCAATAGAAATAATGGAAAACCTCTTGTGCCTGGCATTTGGAGAGATCCAACATCAAGGCGTGGATACCCAGGACCACGTGTGGATGGGAACCTATGCTGGGCCTCAGGGGAGGTGGGAGGTCTGTTCCAGAGGGTCGGCTTTCCCAAGACCAGAATCTGCAGATAACAGAGGCTTCTTTTATTTATTTGTCTTTTATTTGTATTGTTTTGCTTACATGTATGTATGCTCTGTATGTGTCCAGTACCTGTGGAAGCCAGAAGAGGGCATCAGATCACTTGGAACTGGAGTTAAAGACAGTTGTTGGCCACCATGCAGGTGTTGGGAATAGAACCTGGGTCCTCTGCAAGACCAGCTAGTGCTCTTAACCACTCTAGCTTTGATGGCTCATTTTATTTTATTTTATTTATTTATTTTTTTGATGGCTAATTTTAATATCAACTTGGCATAAATTAGGATCACATTGAGTCTGGAGCCTCAGTTGAGGAGTGTCTTAATTTCCTTAAGTAATGTGGGAAGATAACACCCCAAATGTCCGCTGCACATTCTAGCAGCAGCCCAGATAACAAGGGGCATTTCCAGATGAAGATTATTTGACTTTTGCTTGTTTGGTTTTCTCTCTGGCTGTGACTCCTTCACTGACATCAGAACCAACATTTCCAGTCTTCCAACATTGACAAGGGACTCTTCAGGTTCCCTCTAGGTTTTTGGCATCAGATTGGTACAGCTAAGGCACCCAGCCCTCTGGACTGAATAACTTCTGGGGTCTCAGCTTCTCCAGTGCGAGACAGCTACTGTGGGAACTCTGACTGCTGAGGCACCCACCCAGCTTCAAGGACCGAGCAACTGCTGGTTTCTCAGGCTCTCAATTGTGATTCAGCTGTTGGTAAAATTTCAAAGTAAGCCGATTAACAAATTCCTTTAATACACACACATGTATATGTATTCATTCCATCAGTCCTGCGGTGCTAGAGAACCCTGACCAATCAAGGCCATAGGAGAAAAGAGGGGATAGAAGGTTGGAGAGGGATGGAAAGGTGTTCTGTGTAGACAGAACAGCATGTACAAAGCCTCTTCTCGTGGAGCAGTGGCTGTAAGCAAATGGAAATCTTCGTGTGTGTTTGTGGCGGAAATAGCAAATTGAGCTCCTTGTTGACAAAGAGGTCAAGGCCATGACCTGCCTGCTCCACAAGGGGACGGAGGAAGTCCTCAGAGATGCTTTCTGACCACAGTGCCATACACAGGCTACTTGCTACTAAATTTTGCTGTAGGAAACCTAAAGCACATGCTATCTTATTAGGAGTTTCCCTTTTGACTTGCATTTCCAAACAATAAGCCAAATGTTGCTTAGTTTAATTTTCAAGCTGATGAAACTTCCTTTCCTGATGCTAATTTAAGTCACTAGAAGTGAATTTTGATTAATCTGGTTGAGGTAGTTTTGTCCTTCTTAATTGAAAACAGTTTCAGCCAGTAGACATTACTCTGGAAACAGCCAGCCTAGTGCTAAGGAAATTTTCTTTCCTTTTCTTTTGAAAAAATTCCAGCTTTTAAAGTATCAGTTTATCCAGATTTCCACAGCAACCTCAGTGAAAAAGCTACTGAGCTCTCCATTAGCTGCAAGTGATAGAGTGACTTGCCCTTGCTAACCAAAACTTCCTGACTTCCATATGCAGAGTTCCAGCACTGATCACACTCTGTATTTACATGGTGCTAGCATAACCCACCATCAGGTTTTCTATCTTATATAGACTTCCCAGTACCCTGTAACTGGTAGATGGTAGAGCAAGGATGATCTCAAAGAACTATAAATAAGGTTGTGTTATAATTCAAACCATAAAACAGATACATAAGGCATCAGGGCTGAAACGTTCTGATTTAGTGCATGAAAGGGAAAGACTGAATATAAGGTGTTACTTACAGAATGCCTTGCCTGGTATGGTGACACATAACTGTAATACCAAACCCTGAAGGCAGAGGCAAGGAAATTGAGAGTTCAAGGCAACCTGGGCTACATAGTGAGACCCTATTTCTAGCCCCCCTTAACCAGCCCCCAAAGAGAGAAAGCCTGTTGTCAATCAGAAAAATGAAATTGATCGTCTTTCCTAAAGCCTAAAACGTTCTCTGACGTCATCTAGCATCTATTCCTCCAGTCTCACTTCCCAGCACTGTCATGCCCTCAGCCCCAGCCACGCCATCCTGTTTGCTGCTCCCAAGATAAAGGCAAGCTTGCTCCTGCTTCAGCACCCTCGCTGTTCTGTCTGCCTGGACTTATGTTCCCTCCCCTGGCAATCTCATGGTTCACTCCCTCCTTCCTTTACATTTCTGTTCAAACTGGTCATCTAAGGCACACGCCTTTAATCCTAGCACTTGGGAGGCAGAGGCAGGAGGATCTTTGTGGGTTCAAGGCCAGCCTGGTCTACAGACTGAGTTCCAGGACAGCTGGGGCTATAGGGAGACCCTGTCTAGAAAAGACCAAAAAAGAAAAAAAAGCATCCTCTTCCCTCTCCTTCCCTGCTGATTTTCCTCTGTAATAGTCATCATCTAGTTATAAATTGCATATGTCATAAATAAAATGCATATGTATACATAAAGAGAGAAACAGAGAGAATTAAGTTACACATTACAGGTTTATATAGTATCTCAGTCAACTTGGGCTGTGACCTCATCAAAATAGCAGTCAGCAAGACTTGTCAGTCTGTCATCACTTACAAAAGAACAATTACAACTTTGAAAAGTTTCACATAGAAAGAAAGCTGCAGACAAAGGTCTTAAACATGTGAATGAGTCTGTCAATGAATCATGAGCATTCTCTTTCACAATCAATTCCAGGAATTTCAAAGGCCAATAGAAACTCCAAGCAATCATATAGACTATCAGAATAGAATTCCATGTCTGTTTCTTCATTTTTGTTATCTCTGTACTGTTTTTGTTTCTTTCATATCTGGGGTCTGAACTTTTAAGAATTTGCTTTCAAAGGAATCACATGTAAGATAAATCCAGTGTGCTGGGGCTGGCTATAACTGAATATTCTCCAAGCTTTCATTAATACAGACTACTCAAGCATAAGTAAGGGAAGTGTCTAAGACTAGCAGCTTTCCTGTATGTTATCTGCTCAGCAGTCACTTCAGCAAGTGACTAGAACTGAGACTAAAACAGAGAAAGTTCTTGTTTAGGGAGGGGTCCTGTTTCCAGTCGTTGCCATGTGGTGATATAAAAATAATCCACTTCCTAGTCATTAGTATGTTAAAATTCTCCACAGATAAGACACACACTCCCTCATTGCCCATGTTTGAGGCTGGTCACTACCACACCTCTTCTCTAGGTACAATAAAAAAAATAATCTGCAAGGCACCTGAAAGAACTTGAGGGAGGTGGTGAGAGATAAAGAGAGAAGAGCTGAGGTCAGCCAGATGAATGATCCCATGGGATCGAGTTAACACAGCCCAAGCATCTATGGTCAACATTGTAGGTGCCAGCCTCAGCCACAGGACTGTTCTTTGGGCCTTTAAGCCAAGTGGGAGAGAGTGAGCCCAGCAGAAAACAGTGGGCAAAGAACATGAGCAGGAAGATTTCAGGAGATGACCCCTCCCCCAGCCAAAGGCTAGCAAGCAAAGAGAGGAGGTCCTTAGTCACCAGAGAAATGAAAATCACAGGTACAGTATAATGCCACATTACGTAGCAGACTTGAATAAATGAGAAGGGGCAGTGAATGGAGTCTTGATGGTAAATGAAGTCTTATGCGGTGCTGGTACAAACACATATATGGTATAAAGGGTCGTTAGTCCTTCATAACAAGCCTTCAAAGTAATACTATAATTCCTCAACAGACTTAAGACACATATATATTCTTTCTTTCTTTCTTTCTTTCTTTCTTTCTTTCTTTCTTTCTTTCTTTCTATATATATGATTTTTTATCAAATCTAGACCCGTTTCCCCCCGATTCCCCCACTCCACCAGAGCTCATGCATTCTCCCAAACATGCTTTTCATCTCTTTCTTAGTCTTTCTCAGTATTCTCCATGTGGAAGTTGACTGTTTTGAGCAGAAGTTCACTATAAGACCAGAAACAGAAAGAAACATGCTAAGTGTGATGGTTAAGGTTGTCAGCTCATCAAAATCTAGAGCCACCTGGCAGATGAGCCTGGAGCATGCTCGTTGGAGACTGCCTTGGTTACATTAATGGAGGTGGGAAGGCCTGTCCTCTGTGGGTGGCCCTATTCCCTTGGCAGGGGATCCTGTATAAGAGTGGAGAAAGCAGCTGGGCTTTGGGCATGCATGTGTGCATTGTTCTCTGTTTCTGATTATGGATGCATAATATGGAGCTCCCTCAAGCTCCTGCCACTGTGACTTCTCCACCACAATAGACTTTAATCTGGACTGAGAGCTGAAATGAGCCCTTTCCCCCTTAAGTTGCTTGAGTCATGGAATTTTATCACAGCAACAAGAACAGAAACTAAGATGCTACATTAAGTGGTTGGCTCCTGAGTGCTAAAGGAGGATGGAATGGAGACCACAGAGAGTGAGTGGTTAAGGAGCACCCAGGCTCCCACATGTGGGTCCCAAGAACAACTAGGCCAGAATTAGGGACTGCTCAGCTCATCCTCCAGGACTGGGGAGAAAGAAGGAAGGAAAGGGAAGGAGGGAGGAAACAAAAGTCTAGTCTTTGAAACTGAATTCTTAGATTTGAATCTAGGCTCTGCTATTCACAAACTGGACCCCATGGAAGAAGTTCATTAACTTCTCAGTGTCTCAATTTGCTAGTCTATAGAAGAGTAGAAATACTGTCAACTTTATGGACTAAACAAGGTTCAGAGAGCAACGACATCTCAGTCAGGTTGGACTGCTTAAATACGACTGAATGGCTTAAATAACAATGGTTTCTGGCAGTTAATAGAATCTGGGAATTCTAAGATCAAGGTACTATGGTACCTGGTGTCTGGTTTGCAGATGTCTGTCTTCTTCCTGTGTCCTTTCATGGCAAAGAAAGAGGAAGCACCCTCTGGAGGGTCATCTCCTCAGGGCACTAATTCCATCCATCATGGCTCCCCTTCATGACTTAATCACTTCCCAGAGGTGTCATCTCCTCCTGCTGGGGTTAGCATTTCAACCTATGAATTTAGAGGGCACAACCATGACAAGTACCTGGGCCTTAGTGGGCATCAAACTATTTGTTGTTCATCCTACTGCAGAGAATTAAGAATGCTGTGGCTCTAAGAGCCTCAGGGGGGTTGATGGTTGATGAAGGAGTGAGTGGGATCCTGCACACAGCAGGTGCCAGGCCCAGAGGCAAGGAGATGCCAGAGCTTCCAGAAACCCTGAAAAAGTTTGGAGGGAGAAGTAATACCCTGTATTAGTTTTCAGAATGCTTCTGACACTGTGTGGTATTTATTGCTCCACTATGACACAATCGGTGAAGCTGGCAACAGTGAGGCAAACGTGAACGCTGCTGCTCTTTGCCTGGGTGGCCAAGTTTCCAACAGTTATTGAAGACATAGATCTGGGAGAATTGTGAAATTGTATCATGCTTAAAATAATTCTAACATTCTCCATATTCTTATTGTTATTAGTCTCTTATCTCATAAGAAGTATCATGTTTAATTGTATTTACAAAGAGCTGCAATCTATAGACTAGCACTTTTTAATACAGACACAATATGAACATGTATATAGTTTTAAATATCCTCGTAGTCATATTTTTAAAAAAACTAGTTAATTTTAATGATACATTTTATTTAGAGCAAAAACCCAAATGATATTTCAACAATCAATATAGAAATAGCTAATGGAGGTTTTGCTTCTTTTTTATTCATATTTATTTATTATTTTTATGTACATGAGTGTTTTACCTACATGTATGTATATGACATGCATGAAGTGCCCCTTTAGGCCAGAAGAAGGCATCAGACCCCTGCGACTAGAGTTATAGACTGTTGTTTGCCACCATGTGTGTGCTGGGAATTGAACCTGAGCCCTGTGGAAGAGTAGCCAGTGCTCTTAAACGCCAAAGCATCTCTTCACCCCCTCATACTCTGTTTTCAAAGTTCCAGACCATACCCACTGTGATAAACACCTTAGAGAAGTTATTTGAAAAGAAGAATTCATCTTGGCTCACAATTTAAAGTTCTCTGCCCATGAATGGCCTGCTTTGTTGTTTCCGGGCTGTGGTGAGACAGGATATCACAGCAGTGAGATGGTGTGGCTGAGCAAATTCACCCACCAGATGGCAGCCAGAAAGCAGAGGTCAAGAAGGGCCCAGAGCAAGATACATCCTTGAAAGACAGGCCCCCATGGCTGCTTCCCCCACCTCCCGTAGCTCCCCCTCCTCCAGTAGTCCACTCCAATCTTGAATCCATAGTGGCGTGACTCAGTAAAGAAGCAGAGCCTTCATGGTTCAGTCAGTTCCCCAAAGCCCCAACTCTGAATGCTGTTTGCATGGAAGATCAAACCTTCAGCACAGGAGCTTTTGGGGGCGGGTCTTTCATATCCAAACCATGACAGATGTGAACACCAGCAACTACTGTACTATAGACTTTAGCTACAAAGAATATTCAAACACTGGAAAGCACCAGAAACACTGGGCAATATTTAACATATTAACACATTAATATTTAATGTGACATTTGGAGTTTCTAGCACATTTAGTAGCATTCTGCTGAATCACCATTGAATATGAATTTTCTATTTCTTAGAACACCACTCACTCACTAGCAGAGGGGAACCACAACAAGCAAGAGCTACATCCCTCTCCAAAGAATGAATCAATAATCAAATCATTTTGCTTCTCTCTGGGTTCCCAGAACCTTCAACCTTAACTGTATTAACCTCAACTGCTTGCATACAAATAGGAAGAGAATGGAAAGAGTTGTCCCATTGACAAAGATTGACAATTAGGAAATTAAAACAAGAGGTAGCCTAATTATTTTGACCTTGTTGTAGAGCAATGTAAACACTAATCAGGTAACAAGCGTCACGTGGCCTTCATGCTTATCTTTCCCTTTGAACATTTTATCTGATTCATGGAATCCATTGAATCAAAGGCACAAGGTTGACAATTGGAGTCCAAATGTCCATGTCTTAAGTTGAAGGTTCCTAACAGAATACTGTTAGGAAAATATATTTCAATCTAAAATTATCTTAAATAATAAGACTATGCTCTTACCCAGGTATATGTATACATCAATAATTCTAGCACTTGATAGGTTGAGGCAGGAGGATTTCCAATTTGGAGCCAGTCTGTGCTCCATAATGAGAACCTGTATTGGAATAAAAAGACCACGAACTTGTACAATAAAAGGCCCCTTCTAAAATTCTGATTGAGGGGCTAGAGAGATGGCTCAGTGTTTAAGAGCACAGGGTACTCTTGTAGAGGACTTGGGTTTGATTCCCAACACCCATATGACAGCTAACAACCATCCATAACTCCAGTTCCAGAAGATCATATGCCCTTTTCTGACCTACTTGGGCATTGCTTGGCATGGGTGCATTTACATACACATAATATGCTCATACACATAAAATAATAAAAATAAAAATAATAAATCAAATATTTTAAAATGCTGATCAGTCATGACATAGGTTGTTAGTAAAAAATTCTAGGCAGTTGTAAAAGATAACACTCTTTTTAAAAATTCTTCATGTATAGATATGAGTACAGTACCTTTTGATGTAGAATCAAGATATTTTCATTCTCTTTGGTCTGCTGATGGCAGCTCCTCTGTCTTTCATGAATAATCCTTCCTATACATCTTCCATGATTATTTTAGCATCTTTCAAATGTAGGTAGAATTTGAAGCCATTTCAAAACAATGTGACTGTAGAAAACTTGATTTCTATGGTTTAAGGATTTCCTCTGAATTTGTAGAGGTATCCTGAATTATTACACAGTGAAATTGACCTTTTTTTCTTTTGTTTCAGTCCTGTGATTTTAACATGCACATAGACTGACAGTCACTGCTGTATCAGGACACAGAGTATAGTTCTATCACTTCAAAAACTTTCTACACAGGATGCCTTTATAGGACTCTTTGGTCGCAGCACATAATTCTTGACAATCATTGATAGAATATTCACTCTGACAAATTTTGTCTTTTCAAGATTGTCAGAAAAGAGAGTTGTAGAGTACCCAGCCTGTCAAGGCTGGCTTTCATTTACAATAATGTCTTTGAGAGTTATTCAAGTTACTATATGAATCAGTAATTCATTGCTTCTTTACTGCTGGTTAATAGTTCACTGTATTCGCACCTCCATTTGTTATCTATTCACCTGTTAAAAGACATATAAGTTGTTTCCAGTTTAGTTTAAGATGAATAGACCAGCCGGGCGTGGTGGCGCACGCCTTTAATCCTAGCACTCGGGAGGCAGAGGCAGGCGGATCTTTGTGAGTTCAAAGCCAGCCTGGTCTACAGAGTGAGTTCCAGGACAGCTGAGGCTATAGGGAGACCCTGTCTCGAAAAAACCAAAAAAAAAAAAAAAAAAAAGATGAATAGACCATCTGTAAGTATTTGTTTGCAACTTTTCATTACAAGCAGTATGGGTTATATAGTAAGCATATGTTTAACTTTATAGGAAACTATCAAACCAACTTCCTGAGTGCATTTACATCACTAAAATGTTAACATTCTAGTTCTTTTGCTTTGTAGTAGCACTTGTATTGTCTATTGTTTTAGCTATGTGTGTAGTAATATCTCTTCATAGTTTAAATTTGGGGTTCCTTGATGGTTAATGGCATTGTATACATTCTCATGTGTTTTTGTCTTTTTTTTAAACTCTCTCCAGTGTAATTCATGTATTTTACCTAGTTTTTGGCTTGGGTACTGTGATAGTTAATCCTGGGTGTCAACTTGACTGGACTAAGGAACAAATAAGAGAAAAAGGTCTTCTTATTGGACCACCTCAACCTGGATGGCCCACCCCAAATGTGGGTGTTACCTTCTGCCGGCAGGCAGTATTTAAGGCCACAGCAGCGGGAGCTGGTCCCTTTTTTTCCTCCTGCGGCTTGCTTCTCTCATCTGGTGAGTTTGTCTTGCTGCTGTGATCAACCTTTTGGATCCCAGCGTGTACTGAGACCGGCAGATCTCCTGGAATCCATTCGGGCCTTCAGCACTAGACTGGGACTCCTGAGACATCCAGCCTTGCGGACTGAGCGGTTCCCTGGATTCCTGGCCTCTCCAGTTCGGTGCTACTGTTGAGCTCCGTCACGTGAGCAAATCAATAAATTGTATATAGTTATATATACTCATCCTGTTGCTTCTGTTTCTTTAGAGAACCCTGACTAATACAGATTTTGGTACCAGAAGTGGTTCTAGAGAAACAGAATTGAAAGGATGAATTTCTTTAGTGGGCTTGGTAGCCTCTGGAGCCAGCTCTCCAACCCAATGAAGCCTAGAGTTACTGAAGGCTCTCCTGGTGGCATGAAGAGGAATGATAATCCTTGGTGCAGACTATTTGATCTAATTATGAAGATAG
>VZQC01000029.1:988269-999194 GCA_009823505.1 Rhizomys pruinosus
TCTCTCATCTGGTGAGTTTGTCTTGCTGCTGTGATCAACCTTTCGGATCCCAGCGTGTACTGAGACCGGCAGATCTCCTGGAATCCATTCGGGCCTTCAGCACTAGACTGGGACTCCTGAGACATCCAGCCTTGCGGACTGAGCGGTTCCCTGGATTCCTGGCCTCTCCAGTTCGGTGCTACTGTTGAGCTCCGTCACGTGAGCAAATCAATAAATTGTATATAGTTATATATACTCATCCTGTTGCTTCTGTTTCTTTAGAGAACCCTGACTAATACAGGTACTATTTTCTTATTGTTGAATTTGAAGTATTCTTAATATATTCTGAATAAAATCTTTTGTCAGTATTTTCTCCCAATCTATAGCTTATGTTTTTATCTATTTAATGATGCTTTGGGGGGGGTGAATGTTTTACATTTTTTCAAAAATACAGTTTTCTTGTACTTTTTCATGGTTCATACTTTTTGTTTGTCAGTTTTATGAGACAGAGTCTTGCTATGTAGCTCAGACTGCTTTTACTGTGTGTTCCCTCACTGTGTGCTCCCTTACTGTGTTCCTTTACTGCATATTCCCACCTCTTGAGTGCCAACATTGCAGGTGTATGGCACTATGCATGGCCTCCTGGGTTATACTTTTGCTGTCATGTTTAAGAATTCTTTGACCAGTCCCAGACCGCAGAGGTTTTCTTCTAGAAGTTTTATAGTTTTACATTTTAAGCTTAATTAATATCTCTGATCCATTTTGGACTATTTGTATGAGGTACAGGATGAAGATCACAGTTCATAGTTTTGTATATGGTTGTCTAGTTGTTCTAAGATTGTCACTGAAAAACTATCCTTTCTGTATTGAAATACCTTTGCATCATTCTAGAAAACATTTGGCCACCCCCTGCTGGCTGTCTTTCTTTTTTAAAATTTATTCATTTTTATTTTATGGGTGTGAGTGTATTGCCCACATGCGTGTAAGTGCACCCACGTGGTGCAATGCCAGAGGAGGTCAAAAGAAGGCTTTAGATTCCCTGGAACTGGAGTTACTAGACAGTTGTTAGCTGCCATGTGGGCGTTGAGATTTGAACCCAGGTCTTCCATAAGAGCAGCTAGTGCTCTTAATCACAGAGCCATCTCTTCAGCCCCACGGTTTTTATTTTTGTCACTACAATGGCTATCTTTCCTAGCACCCCTTGGTGCTATACATGCTGTTGAGGAAGAAAAGTCAACAGTCTTATCTAGCCATGAATTCTGTGAGCTATGAGAATGACTGGTTTGGCAAACTATCCTCATGGGCACAATGTTAGCATGAATGTAATGGAGGTAACCAACCACTTTCATAGGCTTTAAGGGTGAACCTACTACTTTGCTAAATGGACGTAATAGCAACATACCTTACATGTACAGAGCTTTATACCTATAGATTAGTAGAGCACTCAGTCTCATCTGAGAAGTGTCTTTGTGCAGTGGATTGGGGCTGGTCAAATTAGAGAGAAGAATTGTCTGTGGAGTGCTCAGCCATAAATCTGACATCTTGATTACACCTCTCCCCCCAAGGCTCAGGGAACATGGTTGAAGGAGGGACAGAAAGACTGTAAGAGTCAGAGGTCGGGGAAGACTGGGGCAAAGCATACATCCTAAGCCAGCATCCCTGGCTTCTTGCATAAGACCTAAACAAGATCAAGCCAGCTAATATTCCAGCATGAAATGGGAGGGGTGCATGGGGGGTGGTGCACAAGGCCCAGATAGTTGATGGCTAAGAGGAGAGAAGAACCATTTTTCTTTAGGGATGTGGGTTATCATTAGGGTTGCCAGTGCTGCAGTGAATGGCCCCACATCCATGAGCATAATGGCAGCACTAAGAAAGAAGACAAGAAGTTGAGATGGGCATGTGAGGATTCCGGGAAGAGATAAAAGGGAGAGGAGACAGGGGAACGTGCTTTAAATACACTGTTTGCATGTATGAATTTATCAAAGAATAAATTAACAATATTATATTAAAACCACTTGGCCACACTTCTGTGGATCTATGTTCACACTGTCCTGTTCTACAGGATTTCTCTCTCTGATGATAACATAAAGTACTCATTGTAGTAGTAGTGTGTTTGGCTTAATTTGCTTCATCTTCAAAATTGTTTTAGGCATCCTAATTTCTACCTAAAGTTTAGAAGCAACTTATCTAGAAAGTATGCAGCTGAAATTAAAAAAATATTAAATCTATAGATTTGTTGGGAGATTGATAACTTGGCTGTGTTGAATTTTCAGATGAAAGAGCGTAGTGCAGTTTTCCTTTTATTTAGGTCTTCACCTTCTTTTGTCTGTGTTTTGTAGTCTTTGGCATACAGAACCTCCACCTATCTTTTTAAGCTTACATTTGAACATTTCATCTTTTGTGAGATATTGTAAATCCTTTTTAAAAATGATTTAAGGGGGCTGGAGAGATGGCCTAGTGCTTAAGAGCACCAACTGCTCTTGCAGAGGACCCAGATTTGATCCCCAGTACTCACATGGTGGCTGAGAACTGTCTTTAACTCCAGTTCCAGGGGAATCCAACACCCTCTTCTGGACTCTGTGGCATTGCACAACACGGGTGCACAAACCTACATGCAGACAGTACATTCATACACATAAAAAATAAATAAAATAAAAAAATGATTTAAGATATTAACACAAGGGTAAGCCCTACTAACTATAAGAACACATGGAGACTAAACAACACAATCCTGAATAATGAGTGGGTCAGGGAAGAAATAAAGAATGAAATAAAAGCATTCCTGGAACTAAACAAAAATGACAATACAATACAACAAAACCTGTGGGATACATTAAAGTCAGTCCTAAGAGGGAAATTTATAGCCCTAAGTGCCCACATTAAAAAAAAAAAAAACAGAAAGAGAACAAATAAACTATCTAACACTGCAGCTAAAAACACTTGAGAGACAACAAATGAACCCTAAACCCAACAGACAGGAAGAAATAACAGAAATCAATGAAATAAAAACAAAGAAAACAATACAAAAAATATCAATGAATCCAAAAGCTGGTTCTTTGAAAAGATAAACAAAATAGACAGACGTCTAGCCCAGTTAACCAAAAGAAAGAAAGAACAACTCCAAATCAATAGCATTCATAATGAAAGGGGAAACCTCACAACAGATAAAGAAAAGATCCAGACAATCATTTGAGAATACTTCAAAAACATATACTCTATGGAATTTGAAACCCTAAGAGAAATGGATGAATGTCTGAAATTCTGGGATTCACCAAAGCTTAACCAAGAAGAGATTGACAGCTTAAACAGACCCATAATACTTGAAGAAATTGAAGATGTAATAAATAGCCTCCCAACTAAAAAAAGCCCAGGCCCAGATGGTTTCACAGAAGAATTCTAGAAAACATTTAACAAGGTCTTACAACCATTACTACTTAAACTTTTCAGAAGGATACAGAGGGAAATATCACAAATTCCTTCTGAAGTCAGCATTATTCTAATACCAAAACCAGGCAAAGACACAAACAAGAAAGAAAACTATAGACCCATCTCATTAATGAACACAGATGCAAAAATTCTCAACAAAATACTAGCAAATCGCATACATGATGGATGCATCATAACCAGGTTGGATTCACACCAGAGATGCAGGGATGGTTCAACATATGTAAATCAATAAATATCATAAACCACATAAATGGACCAAAAAACAAAAACCATAGGATCATCTCAATCGATGTAGAAAAAGCTTTCAACAAAATCCAGCATCAATACCTGCTTAAAGTCCTAGAGGGAATTGGATTGGAGGGATCATTCCTCAATGTAATCAAAGTCATATACAAGAAACCCATAGCCAACATCATCCTAAATGGAGACAAGTTGGAAGCATTCTCCTTAAAGACAGGAACACGGCAAGGCTGTCCACTATCTCCACTCCTCTTCAATATAGTGCTTGAAATGCTTGCTAGGGCAATAAGGCATGAAAGTGAAATTAAGGGAGTACTAATCAGAAAAGAGGAAGTAAAACTATCCCTTTTTGCAGATGATATGATAGTTTATCTAAGGGATGATAAAAACTCCACCAGAAAATTCTTAGAAATGATTAAAAGTTTCAGAAAAGTGGCGGAATACAAAATAAACCTAGAAAAATTGGTAGCCTTTCTTTACACCAACAATAAGCAACTGGAGAAGGAATATAAAGAGACCTTCCCAATCACAATAGCCTTGAAAAAATACCTCGGAACAAACCTAACCAAAGACACCAAAGACCTCTACAATGAAAATTTTAAAACCCTGAAGAAGGAGATTGAAAATGACATCAAAAGATGGAAAGACCTCCCATGCTCATGGACTGGAAAATTAATATAGTAAAAATGTCCATTATACTCAATTCAATACAATCCCAATCAAATTCCCCATGAACTTTTTCACAGACTTGGAAAAAAATCCTTAAATTCATACAGAAAAACAAAATACCCTGAATAACTAAAGCAACCCTGAGTGAAAAGTGCAATACAGGGGGATTACTTTACCAGACTTCAAGCTATATCACAGTGCTATAGTCATAAAGACAGCATGGTACTGGCAAAGCAATTGAACCATTGACCAATGGAACAAAATTGAAGATCCAAACTTGAGCTCATATAACTTGAGCCACCTCATATTTGACAAAGGAGCCAAAACAGCTCAATGGAGGAAAGACAGCATCTTCAGCAAATGGTGTTGGCAAAACTGGATCACCATTTGTAGAAGAACAAAATTAAACCCCTTTCTCTCAGCCTGTACCAAAATCAACTCCAAGTGGATCAAAGATCTCAACCTGAAACCTGAAACCCTGAAGGTGATAGAAGAAAAAGTCAACAGCAACCTACAAGACATAGATATAGGAAAAGACTTTCTAAATCAAACAGCAGCTGCACAGGAAATAAGGACAACAGCTGACAAGTGGGACCTCATCAAACTCAAAAGCTTTTGTACAGCTAAAGAAACAATCAAGGAAGTGAAGAGAAAGCCCACAGAGTGGGAGGAAACCTTCACCAATGATACATCTGACAAAGCATTAACATCCACAATATATAAGCTACTTAAAAAAACAAAGAAGAAAACAAATGACCTACTCAAAAGATGGAGTAAAGAGCTGAACAGAGACTTCACCAGTAAGGAAGTAAAGATGGCTGAGAAACATCTTAAAAAGTGTTCAACATCATTAATAATTAAGGAAATGCAAATTAAACCCACACTAAGATATCATCTCACTCCTATAAGACTATCCAAGGTCAAGAAAACAAAAGACACCAAATGGTGGAGAGGTTGTGGGGAAAGGGGAACACTCATCCACTGCTGGTGGGAGTGTAAACTTGTACAACGACTGTGGAAAGCAGTGTGGAGAACCCTTAAAAAAATTCAAAATGAGCCTACCACCTGACTCAGCCATACCACTCCTGGGCATATACCCACAAGACGCATCCTACTGCAAAGATACATGCACAGCTATATTTATTGCAGCTCTCTTCACAATAGCAAAGAGATGGAACCAACCCAAATGCCCCTGAACAGATGACTGGATAACAAAAATGTGGTTCATCTACACAATGGAGTTCTATGCAGCAGTAAAGAAAGATGACATCATGAGCTTTGCTGGTAAATGGATGGAATTCAAAGCAATTATACTAACTGAAGTAACACAGTCCCAGAAAAAAAAAGGTGAATGGTTTCCCTCATTTGTGGATGCTAACACCAAATCCCCAGTTGGCAGGCAAACTGAGCAACTTTATTATTACATTTCATTGTATCTCAAACAACTGTGCTATCAAATGTGAACCTCTAAATGGGCTCTAGAGTTGCCCTACCACTTATATTCACACATTGTAATTACCATATATGGATGGAAGACAGGTAGTCATATTCTAAAAAAAAGGAGAGAATGTAAAGTTACACATCTTTATACCTGCATGCAAATTTACTGTTAAAATGTGAATCTCTAAGTGTGTTTAGGAATCAACTTATTTTCAGAATTTGTAATGTTGACTTATGTGTGGAATGTATATATGCATTTTTTGGAATAATGTAAAAAATAAATAAATGGAAATAAAAAAAAGTTCTCCACACTACTTTCTTTTTAAATTTTATTTTATAGTTTGTTTTTAAAATATTTTTTATTGTTATTAAACTTTTTCCTTAAGTCTTACAGCATTTTCCAATCAAATCTAGAGTCACTTCCCTTTCCATACCCCCTACCTCACCCGNAAAAAAAAAAAAATCAAGGAAATGAAGAGAAAACCCACATTGAGGGAGGAAACCTTCACCACTGATACATCTTACAGAGCATTAACATCCAGAATATATAAACTACTTAAAAAACAAAGAAGTAAGAAAACAAATTACCTACTCAAAAGATGGAGTAAAGAGATAAACAGAGACTTCACCAGTAAGGAAGTAAAGATGGCTGAGAAACATCTTAAAAAGTGTTCAACATCATTAATAATTAAGGAAATGCAAATTAAAACCACTCTAAGGTATCATCTCACTCCAATAAGACTAGCCAAGATCAAGAAAACAAGACACCAAATGCTGGAGAGGTTGTGGGGAAAGGGGAGCACTCATCTACTGCTGGTGGGAATGTAAACTGGTACAACCACCATGGAAAGCAGTGTGGAGAACCCTTCAAAAACTCAAAATGATCATACCACCTGACCCACAGATACCACTCCTGGGTATATACCCACAAAACGCATCCTACCACAAAGATACATGCACAGCTATATTTATTGCAGCTCTCTTCACAATAGCAAAGAGCTGGAACCAACACAAATGCCCCTCAACTGATGACTGGATAACAGAAATGTGGTACATCTACCCAATGGAGTTCTATGTAGCAGCAAAGAAAGATGACATCATGAGCTTTGCTGGTAAATGGATGGAACTCAAAGCCATTATGCTAAGTGAAGTAACAGTCCCAGAAAAAAAAAAGGTGAATTGTTTCCCTCATTTGTGATGCTAACACCAAATCCCCAGTTGGCAGGCAAACTGAGCAACTTTATTATTATATTTCATTGTATATGAAAGCAACTGTGCTATTATAATGTGAATCTCTTGATGGGCTCTAGAATTGACCTACCACTTGTATTCACACATTATAATTACCATATATGGGTGGAAGATATGTATTCATATTCTAAAAAAAAAAGAATGTAAAATTATACTTCTTTTTACCCTCATGCAACTTTACTGTTAAAATGTGAATCTCTAAATGTGTTTTGCAATTAACCTATAGTTTATTTTCAGATTTTGTAATTTTGATTTATGTGTGGAGTGTATATATGCATATTTTGGAATAATATAAAATCAAAGGGGACAAAAAAAAGAAAGAGAAAAACCTATTCAGACTGCACAGAGCTTAGATTGGGGATTTCCCAGGACCACCTGAAGCACACATAAGAGCTGGGTGCTTCAGCTAGGCAGATTGTTTGGTTTGATTCAATCATCTTGTGTGGCTGTGGGGGCAGAGTCGTCCTGCTAGCTGGTATAAAAGGTGGGCCTGGTGCCACTATGAGACTTGAGTGCACAGAAGTTAGGTTGGGGATTTCCCAGGACCACCTGAAGCACAGAGTACTGGGTCATGGGCTAAACAAGCATAACCCTCCCCAACTGGAATTGCCGAGAGAGTGTCCAAGTGGATTCTTTGGAGAACCTTGAGAACAGAAAAGGAAGAGTGAGTTAGACTTCCAAAAGAAAGCCTAAAACTTAGTCAACACTCCATAAGCAAGGAGAAAAACAAACAAACAAACAACAAAGGCATCTGATGGAGGCAAGCAAAGCAAGCCTTCAAAACAGTGAAGAGGCATTTGGGATTCACATTGGAATACAGGCAAATAGAAACCCACATGTCAGGGACATGAAGAAGGGACAACATGGGAAAGATGCAGGATAATTCCACACCAAGCTCTACCAACCCTGTGGGAGATTCCTACAGTGGGATCCTCCTGGGCATGGCCCAGGACACAGATCTCAGAAGAACAATTGTGGACACATTCAAAGAAATCAAAGACTATAAAGAACAAGTCAGAGAACTAAGGAGAGAAAATGAAAAACTCAAGAAGGACCTATAAAGAGAGAATGACAAACTCCAGAAGAAAGTGGAAACACTGAAAAGATCCCATGTTGAAAAAGAAAAGGAAACCAACCACTGAAGCAAAGAGCTACAGGAAGAGATTGAGAAGCTCCAAAAGGAAGTAGAAATACTAAAGAAATCAGAAGAGGAAATGAAAAAGGAAATCAAACACTCATCCAATCAAGAGGAAAGGAATGGAAAAAGCCTCAGAAGTAGAATGGAGGAAGCAGAACAAGGAATATCAGGCCTGGAAGATAACACAGAACAACTAAAAACCTCAAGTAAAGATTATGAAAAGTTTAAAAATATACCAAAGTGGAACATCCAGGAATTATGGGATACTATGAAAAGATCAAACCTCTGCATCATAGGAATAGAGGAAGGAGAAGAATCCCAAGAGAATGGTATTTATCAGATCTTCAACAGAATAATAGATGAAAATTTCACCAAACTTAAAAAAGACAAACCAATACAAATACAAGAAGCACATAGAACTCCAAACAGACAAGATCAGAAAAGAAACTCTCCATGCCATATCATAGTTAAAATGGTAGACGCCCTAAACAAAGACAAAATTCTGAAAGCCACAAGAGAAAAACGTCAAATTACATATAAGGGGAAACCTATCATAATTATAACTGACTTCTCAGTGCAAACTATGAAAGCAAGAAGAACATGGAGCAAAGCATTCCCAGTGTTAAAGGACTATAGATGCCAACCCAGGTTACTATACCCAGCAAAAATGTCGATTATAGTTGAAGGAGAAAGAAAAATCTTTCATGACATAAACAAAATGAAAGAATACATGTCCAGAAAACCAACCCTTCAGAGAATACTGAAGCAATTCAAAGGACAGAAGAAAGGAGCAACTATCCCCAGGCACCTAGAAAGAGAAATTAATAAAAGCATAACTACAGAAGTAGAAACCTAGACCAAAAACGCAAATGGATAATAAGGTGAAAGGAAGCAACACACACCTATCAGTTATAACCTTAAATATTAATGGACTAAACTCCCCAATCAAAAGACATAGACTGGGAGATTGGATTAGGAAACAGAACACATCTATTTGCTGTCTACAAGAAACACATCTTACCTTCAAGGATAGGCACCATCTTAAAGTGAAAGGATGGAAAAAAATATTCCAATCAAATGGTACCAAAAAGAAAGCAGGTGTTGCTATTTTAATAAAGATGAAATAGAATTCAAAGTAAAAGAAATCAGAAGAGACAAAGAAAGCCATTACATTTTAATCAAAGGAACAATTCACTATGAAGATTTGACAATCATGAATATATATGCACCAAACTCTGGTGCACCAAACTTTATAAAGACAATTCTCCAGCACCACAAGGCACAGATTAACCCCAGTACACTCATAGTAGGGGACTTCAATACCCCACTAAGCCCTTTGGGCAGATCAACAGGACAAAGAATAAACAGAGAGACATCTGAACTGAATGATATGATGCACCAAATGGACCTCACAGAGATCTACTGAATATTCCACTCTAAAACCAGAGAATACACTTTCTACTCAGCACCCCATGGAACATTCTCCAAAATTGACCACATACTGGGACACAGAAGAAACCTCCACAAATACAAAAAGATTTAAATAATTTCATGCATTCTATCAGACCACAACCCAATAAAGCTCATTATCAACACCAGGATAAGCCCTACTATTTACAAGTACACATGGAGACTGAACAACACAGTCCTGAATAATGAATGGGTCAAGGAAGAGATAAAGAAAGAAATAAAAGCATTCCTGGAAATGAATGACAATGATAATACAACACAACAAAACCTATGGGACATTTTAAAAGCAGTCCTAAAAGGTAAGTTTAGAGCCCTACGTGCCTACATCAAAAAACCAGAAAGACCACAAGTGAATGATCTAACACTGCAGGTAAAAACACTTGAGAGACAACAACAGATGAACCCTAAACGCAACACACAGGAAGAATAAAAAAATCAGAGCAGAAATCAATGAAATAGAAACAAAGAAAGCAATACAAAAAAAATCAACGAATCAAAAATTTGGTTCTTTGAAAGAATAAACAAGATAGACCTCTAGCTGAGTTAACCAAAAGAAAGAAGGAGCAACTCCAAATCAATAGAATCCGTGATGAAAGGGAAAATATCACAACAGACAAGGAAAAGACCCAGACAATCATACGGGAATACTTCAAAAACCTATACTCTACTAAATTTGAAAACCTGGAATAAATGGATGAATATCTGAAATCCTGGGAATCACCAAAGCTCAACCAAGAAGAGATCGACAGCTTAAACAGACTCATAATATATGAAGAAATTGAAGGTGTAATAAGAACCTCCCAACTAAAAAAAGCCCAGGCCCAGATGGTTTCATGGCAGAATACTATAAAACATTTCAAAAAGACTTACAACCATTGTTACTCAAATTGTTTAGAAGGATACAGAGGGAATTCTCCCAAATTCCTTCCATGAAGCCAGCATCACTCTAACACCAAAACCAGGCAAAGATACAACCAAAAAGGAGAACTATAGACCCATCTCATTAATGAGCACAGATGCAAAAATTCTAAACAGGATACTTGCAAATCGCATACAGACCCACATCAAGAAGATCATCCATCATTACCAAGTTGGATTCATACCAGAGATGCAAGGATGGTTCAACATATGAAAATCAATAAATATTTTTCAAACGTATAAATGGACTGAAAGATGGGCTGGAGAGATAGCCTAGCAGTTAAGAGCACCAACTGCTCTTGTAGAGGACTTGGGTTTGATCCCCAGCACTCACATGGTGGCTGAGAACTGTCTTTAACTCCAGTTCCAGGGG
>VZQC01000029.1:999807-1123921 GCA_009823505.1 Rhizomys pruinosus
TTATGGCAGAATACATGATCTGGGATGGGGTGGGGGTGGGGGGGAAGGGAAAGGGAAATATGCCTGATCTGAATTGGAAAATGATGTATAAAATGCACAAACCATCAATAAAAAACCAAAAAAAAAAAAAAAACTAAAAAAAAAAAAAAAAAAAAAGAAGAAAGAAAACAAATGCCCCACTCAAAAGACAGAACAAAGAGCTGAACAGAGACTTCACAAGTGAGGAATTAGAGATGGCTGAGAAACATCTTAAAAAATGTTCAACCTTGCTAATAATTAAGGAAATGCAAATGAAAAGCACTTTAAGATATCATCTTACTCCAATAAGACTGGCTAGGATCAAGAAAACAAATGCTACCAAGTGCTGGAAAGGTTGTGGGGGAAATGGGAACACTCATCCACTGTTGATGGGAATGTAAAGTGGTACAGCCACTATAAAAAGCAGTGTGGAGAACTCTTGGAAGACTTGGAATGAACTTGCCATCTGAACCAGCCATACCACTCCTGGGTATTTACCCACAAGACTCATCTTACTGCAGAGATATATGCACAGCCATGTTTATTGCAGCTCTCTTCACCATAGCAAAGAACTGGAACCAACCCAAGTGCCCCTCAGCTGACAAGTGGGTAGAGAAAATATGGTACATCTACACAGAGGAGTTCTATGCAGCAGTAAAGAAAGATGACATCATGAACTTTGCAGGTAAATGGATGGAGCTAGAAGATATCATGGTGATTTAAGAAACATAGTCCCAGAAAAACAAATGACGAATGGTATCCCTCATCTGTGGATGCTAGTGCCAATTACCTAAATGTATGGCAAATTGAACAATGTCAATGTGATTTGAAAACAACCCTTAAAAATAAACAAATAAAGAAAAAAAAAACTATTCAAAGAACTGACCAAAACAGTAAACTTGTGCCTGGAAAAGGTTATAAAAGACTGAGAAAAAGATGCAAAACAGGACTTAATATGTATGAGAGAATCCATGAGCTCTGGCAGGAGATGGGGGAGCATGAGGGGTGGGCATGGATGGGGATGAGTCTAAGTTGATTAAGAAATGTTGTATGAAATGCCCTCAGTAGAAATTTAAAATAAATAAAAAAAAAGAAAAAAAATGAAAAAAATGAGTTAAGGTCTGGGGACATTAAGAGCACTGTTGCTCTTGTAGAGGACCCAGCTTTGATTCCCAGCACCCACAAGTCAGCTACCAATAGTCTGTAACTACAGTTCCAGGGGATCCAATGCCCTCTTTTGTCCTCTTTGGCACTGCATGATGTAGGTGAATTTACAAATATGCAGGCAATACATTCCAACACATAAACTGAAAATAATAAATAAAATATTTTAGATTATATTAAATTATTGCTAACCTATAGGAATGAATAAAATTTGCTCCCACTTTTTCTGAGTTGTTTACTATGTTGTGTTTTTAAATTCAGATTTTTTTTTTACAGTTTTTCATGTTTATGCCAGGCCTACTGACCTCGCTCACCTTTGCCTCTTTCCCATCCCTGTCTCCTCCCTTTTCCCACAAATTTCTCTCTCACACATTCATAGCCATTTGTTTTGATTTGTGACCCACCTAAGCAAAAATGACTTGAAGTATCTTGCCTCTCTAGAGTGTTCCCAAAGCTTTTTATTTTATACTCATACATTTAATAGCTTTTTTCACACAATTTTGCTGATTTGTACAATATATAATTGAATTTGATGATTATAATATGTACAAATTGAGCAGTAACCTCCACTGACTCTCAGGAAGCACACAAATCAAGTTGTGAGACGTACCTCAATGCATTGTAATCATCTGCTTCAGTCCTCTGCAAATGTGTACTGCTTTTCCTGGACAGACACACAGAAATGCCCATTTGCCCCAGATATGGAAGAGACTATTTCTTCCAGGTCTAGCTTGGTGAACTAGAGTTTATTGGGGCCTCTTAGAGGAGATAGGTGATCCCAGGAGATGTAGTATTGTGAAGCCCACTCCAATCTGGATGACTACTCACTCAAGCCCTGGAGTTCCCTACGCAACTTGAAGGCCTTCCACTGGAGTCTTCCCTCTCCACATGAAGTATTTATTGCTTATATTATCATGGGGGAGAAGCTTCATGGGGTCTTATATGTTTCTTGTGTTTCAGGAGCTTCTTCCTCAGTCCCCTTCCTCCCTCCAGCAGGGCGGTTTCAACCTAGAATAAACAGCTACACAGCAGCAAGGACTCAGCATGCTGGATGGAGAGAGAACTGAGAGAGTTACAGTTAGGGAAGTGGTCCTTTAAGTGGTCTTCTACTGAATGATCCACAATAAAGAGACAAGAACGAGTCTGGAAGGCCCAGTGTATGACTGCATTTATGCATAAAATGAATCTATTGCCAGGCATGGTGGGGCATGCCTTTAATCCTAGCGCTCGGGAGGCAGAGTCAGGTGGATCTTTGTGAGTTCAAGGCCAGCCTGGTGTACAGAGCAAGTTCCAGGACAGCCGGGCCTACAGGGACACCTTGTCTCGAAAAGAACCAAAAAAAAAAAAAAATCTATCAAAATCTTGAGAACATAAAAATATATTTTATAGTCACCATTATATTTCTGCCAAAGGAACATTTATAAAAATGCAGAAAGAGCTATTGTGACATATTTTTAAAGAATAATGATAGTGGAAAGTATATTAATTATAGTAGTAAGTAAAAAAATGCAAAAATGTTATCTAATGTGATTTCAAATTTGCAAAAAGTGTGTTTACTTATAGAACACTGTGGCAAATACCTGAAATGCTTACAATAATGGTATATGGCTATTGGTATTATGGTTGACTTTTATTTATTTTTATTTTTACATTTTTTCACATTTAAAACAATTCTGACATGCACATTGAGAAGAAAGATTAAACCCAGAAGACAATAATTCTTTCATTACTTTATTTGCCTTATTCAAGTGTCTGACAACGACATTCAATTTGCCTTCTTGAGTTGAAATAAAAAATTCAGTATTAGCTGGGCATGGTGGTGCCTACCTTTAATCCTAGCACTTGGGAGGCAGAGGCAGGCAGATCTTTGTTCAAGGCCAGCCTAGTCTACAGAGTGAGGTCCAGGACAGCTGGGGCTACAGGGAGACCCTGTCTCGAAAAGACAAAAAAAAGTCACTATTTTGTCATTTCCTAACTTCTTCAAGAAAACAAGCAAGCTGCAGTCATTTCTACCATTTGGCAAATTACCTCAATGATATGACAGCTATAATTATAAGTCTTTGCAGAGATATTTATTTAATAGAACCATCACTACAGTGATTTTATGAAATTACAATCAAAGGTCAGAGCCAGCTTCATATATATGCCTTCATAGTTATCCAACCTTTCATTTCAGGTGAGGACAAGAGCCTTGTGTGGGCGGAGGTCAAACCAGCAACCATTAAACTAATCATTGCATTCTTCCTTCTTGCCTCCCTGTCTGGGCTATCCTTAGAGTTCGATGACAGGTATCAAGGTTATATATGATTCCAAGTCTCTATCAGGTACTTAAAAGGAAGCTGCAAAACATAAGTTTCCAAGGCACCTCTGTTGGCAAGTGGCTCTTTTCCTTGAAAAAGTAATTCTTCCCTGACTGATAACATTTTTACGTTGTAGGCCATAGACATTAAAACTTACCTAAATTCTTCCATCACCAATCTGGCATCCATTACGTGGACTCTGTAGGAGATAGGTCCTTTGGGTTGGGTGCCCCTGGTGGTCTAGCTCAGGCTACCTTCTCTAACCTTCACTATACCAAACCCTGCAGACTGGCCTCCTTCAATTGAGTTGTACCTCATGAGATGTATCTCATCAGTCTTCCACGTCAAAGCTCTGGAGCTGTTCTCCAGAAAACAAACCTTATAGTCTTCTCTGGAAAACAAACCTTATAATCCCTGGTACTGTCCTTTTGGACAGTGTTCTTAATGAAATTACCTCCCATGGTTTGGGGGAAAGTGGCAATGTTCTGTCAACCTCTAACACTCCAGCTAGGCAGAGAAGGTCAAAGAATGAAAAAAACAGCTTCATAAACTAAGTTAGCCTGGCTTTTCATGCCCCTTTCTGGGTAAGAAGACATTGCTGGATATGCATTTCAAAGAGAATCACCATTTTTTTTTTTTTGGTCTTTTTGAGACAGGGTCTCCCTGTAGTACCAGCTGTCCTGGAACTCACAAAGATCCACCTGCCTCTGCCTCCCAAATGCTAGGATTAAAGGCGCGCGCCATCACACCCAGCTGAGAATCACCATTTTTTAGGAAATGATAGTGTGTATACTAAAGGATCGCTTTCCCTGGGACATATCCATCCATCCACTCCGAAGCTGGGCTTCAGTCCAGAAGAGTGAGCCATGTACTCATGAATACACTGGGAGCCCCAGAAGCTTCAGTGTGAGCTATCAGCAGCAGGCATAGCTGGAGGGCAGTGAGCTCTGACTGACAGATGATAAGGAAGAGTGGAGGAAAGCCCGTGCTTCACCAATGGTTCACCAACTTCCCGGTACATCAGAATCAGTTGGGGTCTTTGAGAAGCTCCCCTACCCAGGTCCATCCAATCCTATTAACTCTAAATCTCTGAGCCAGGATTCAGCATCTGCATCATTTTTTTTTGATTTTTTTAAATAACTTTTAAATATTTATATTATTCCAAAATATGCAACACTCCACACATAAGCCAAAATTACAAATTCTGAAAATAAACTATAGGTTGATTCCTAAACACATTTAGAGATTCACATTTTAACAGTAAATTTGCATACAGGTATAAAGATGTGTAACTTTACAGTCTTTTTTTTTCCTCTTTTGTTTGTTTGTTTTTTAAGGGATTCTACAATATAATAATACAGTTGTTTTCAGATAACATTGATGTTACTCAGTTTGCTGTACAATTAGGTAATTGGTGCAATTTTTTGAAGTGAGCCAAATTATTAAGCATAAGCAATGAATGTAAGTAACATTCATGCAAAACCAATTTGCAAGTATCTATGTCTGAATTTTGAACAACCCAAGGTTTCCATAGTCCAGTTGGAGATGCTTGTATGCACAGGCATGTTGATCAATTAGGAGTCCAGTCTAAATTGCTGTAGTATCATGATTCACCCCAATCTCTCTGCAGCCCTTACATTCTACCACACCTCCTCTTCCACAATTTTTTCCCTAGGCTTTGGGAAAGGGGCACAAGTGGGTGAGAAGCAAAACAGTCTATTTTCTCTGGAGATGTCATTTTGGACTCTATTCTGTTTAGGTTGTTTCCCTTCATGGGTTGACAGCTTATCCAGTGATACCTTTTTAGTCATACTAACAAAGCACAAGCAATCAGATGTACAGGCATTTAAGCAGTACTAATTATTATGGCAAGCTAAGCTGTGAGCATAGACACAGATGCTTGGATGGTATGCTAATCTACAAACTGCGGTTTTTCTACAAAGGGTGACAAGTTCTTATTGTGGGCTTATAACCTTCCTAACCACTAGAGGACATAAGACTTGTGGCATCCGCTGTGAGTTATTCCTCCAAGGAGAGAGCTAATAGCCAATTAGATTTGGGATATATATCTATATATATTTATATTATATATATATATTACATTTACATACCCATGCTGCCACTTGCGCACAGTATCTCCAGGCAGTTGAGGTGTAGCTGATACTGATGGAGGAGTTTTGCTTTGTCTCAAGGAGAACAATATTTTGCTGTATTGCTTTAGTGGCCTTTGGTAACACCTCTCTGGCATTTCAGAGGCCAGTTGTACATTAGCAAGTGAGTCTTTCATAATCTTTTTTCATGCTCACACCAGGTCTTCGACAAACAGGCTTACTGACTTTCTCCTTGCATATATCCCACTTATAGGCAAAAGATAGTCATTAAAATCACTCTGTAAGATTGCAGTTTAAAAGGGTATACTTAAAAATGACATATATTTATATAGAGAGGTATTTCAGTAGAGATTTATACAGAAATACAAAATAAACCATATAAGTTAATGGACTTGATTTCTCTGAAGTCATAGTCCAGTCATATAGCTTTAAAGAGCAAAGTGTATATTGGGTAAAATTTATTTGGCAGGTACTCAACTCTGCCCAAGCTTTATCCACATATTATAGGATATTTTAAGGCTTAGTGAAATGTTTAGATAGTTAAATTTGGTTGTAGGTTTCGGTGAAAATGTAATACATTTGAACTAATTGGGAATATAAAATGTTAATTGTTTTATTTGTAATTTGTATTGAACTTCCAACAGTAACTTTGGGGTTAAGGTACACAAATGGTCTCTATATTTTTCTAAATTATACAACATCACATTGTAACACTTTCTTTTACTTGTAGGACAATTTAAAGGAATTAAGTTTAAATTTACTTCGCAAATAAGCAGCATATAGTTAATGAGAAAACGTTTGGGTAAATTTAATGAAAACTTATGCCTTGGCTCCTGTTTATGGGTATGTGTAATACAACTTAGGCATCTATAGGTCAAAACATAAAAATTTAAAAAACAAAAAGAGGGAGGTGGGAGGTGAGGTAGTATCCCTTCTGGGATACAAATGGAAAACTCTGTGTTCCAATCCTATTGATAAATTTTCAATTTTGAGATCTTGAAACTAACAATGGGAGGAGATTTGTATGTTCCAACAGGTAAAAACACCAATCTAAATGCCTGAAAATGTACAACTTTTGGCCATGCAGGATGGACTGGGAAATGCCAGCAGAGAGGCTGACCCATCTGAACATTAAAGAAAGAGGAACCTCAGACTGCCTGAGTCACAGACACTGAGCATCTCTCTGAATTCTATTTGGGATAACTGTTTATAACGGGCCCTAATGAAGTTTACCTTCCAGATGCTGAGAAACCTTCCTACATCTTCCCTTTTATAAGAAAAAGAAAAACATGATGGTAATAAAGTCATTCCCTAACTGTAAATTAGAGCCAACTGTTATAGTAGTAATTTCTTATAAAACAGGTATAACTACCTTTTTTAATTGACTGATAGGCATAGGAACTGTGAAAGGATAATTCTCTATTTAGAGCCAAATTCAATAGTAAAGTTTTTATAAGCTGTGTAATTAAGCAAAATATATTAATATAGGAAAGCTCTGATATCAGCAATGAATTATTCTCCCTAGTAGATGTTGGCTAGGAGATTCAAACCCTGCATCATTTTAACCCCCAGGCTACGGCAATGTGCAACAGGCTTGAGATACACAGTGTCATACAAGATTTACTTTGCAGGAAGGAGACTGAGGCTTCTGATCCTTTATCCTATTAGCTAAAAGTCATAAGATGTTATTATTTTAGACTTGTATTGAGCCTCAACAGACTGATGTGTTAGTCAGAAATCTACTACTCTAACAAAATACCCGAGATTATCAGACTAAGATTTATTTTGGTTCATAGTTTTGATGGTTTCAGTCCTTGATTGACAGGCTCCACTAATTTTGACCTGTGTGAGGACAAATATTGTGACAGAGAAAAAGTGCTCACCCCATGTGTGTCCAGGAAGCAAAGAGAAGAAATAACAAATAACAGAAGGGTACCTGAACCTACGGTCCCCTTTGAAGTCATACTCCCAAATATCTAAAGACCTTCTATTAAGCCCCACGTCTTCTATTAAGATCTACCACTTCCTGGTAGCACCATATTGGGGACCAAGTCATTAACACATGGGCCTTGGGGAGACATTCAGCATCCAAACTATAGCACCAGACTGAAAATCACAGAGTCTCTCACACTAATTTTCTGTATTGTCAAGTTGGAACTAAGCTGGTTATCTGAACTTCTCAGAAATCATGATCTAGAATATAACAGCCAGATAGCTAAATTTCCCAAAGAGGCCCATTTCCATTGGAATAATAGTGAGGTTTCCTCTGCCTTAATCCTTTTTTTGGGGAAGGGTAACCTGAATTATTGTGATATTAACCAGTCAGTCATTTTCCCATTACTCTGCCTATCTCTGTCTCCACCTTACAAGTGAAGAAGGAAGGGATTAGTCAGATGTGGATTTTGCCTTTATGACCAAAACAACTTGAGGGAGAAGGATTTCTTTTGGTTCACAGTGTCTGAGGTTCCCAGGCCATGGTGAATGGCTTCTTTGTGTCTAGGCAGCAGTGACGCAGAACATGACGTGGAATGACGGTGGGAGGACTTGTGCTCAGAGCAGAGCAGCCTACTTCATAATAACCAGGGAGGGAGGGAGGGAGAGAGGGAGGGAGGGAGAGAGAGAGAGAGAGAGAGAGAGAGAGAGAGAGAGAGAGAGAGCGCTTCACTAGGTGGCTCCCCTCTCTCTTTCATTCAGTTTCTGCCCCCAGCATATGGGATGCCAAGGTCACATTCAGAGAAGGTGATCTGTCCTGGCAACTCCTTCACAGACACGCCCAAGGTATGCTTTACTAACGTTGGTATTTCTCAGTCTAATCACTTGACAATATTAATCATCACAGCAAATAATTGTGACACTAACAACCCTGCTCTTTTTTTTCTTTGTTTTTTTTTTTTTTTTACTATTCCTTTTCTGTCTGTACAGCTAACATCTTTCGCTCATTGAACACTTTATTTTATGGAGCAGGAGTGTTGCCCTATTCTAGAATCAAAAACAAAGCCAATTAAGATCTTTCACTGTCCTCTGAAAACCCTGATGGCTGGGCTGGCAAGGGAAGCTCCACACGCCTTTGTCCTAGATCTTTAGGTGAGTGGTTTTTTTTTATAAACTCTCTCGTTCCTCTCTCCAGCAAACGCCGTTCATCCATCTTCTGCTTGACATACTACCTTTTAAGAAACTACGTCCTGAATGGGACTCTCTATGAACAGGAACAGCTTATGCTGTCGGTGTCCATCTGGAGGAGGAAGGGCAGGTGCTGGGCCTTAGTCCTCTAGGGAAGTGAAGGATGCAGATAGGCCATGCTCAAGGTCCCTTCCTCTCTCAGGCCCTGGCATACCCCTGGTTCCCTGCAGCAGCTCTGAGGTCTGGCTGAACCATTCCTTCTGCTTGCTCTCTAGGCATGCAGGCCGCACTACTGCACTATGTGCTAAAACATCTGCTGGCGCTGTCACAGGGAGGGAGAGAGGGGAAGCAAAATCAAGCCCTCCAGCTGCTCCGCATCCTTCCAGAGCAGTGTTCCTTTCTGAGGGCTGGCAGGGTGTGTGCAGAGCAGCTGAGGTGAGGGCGTGGGCGCCAGTGGGATTGGCTTCCTTCCTGCAAGGCATCGCCACCCCTGCTGGAGGCTGTAATGCAGTGTGTGAGCTGTCCTCATAGAGAGTACTGGATAGCAGGAAACGCAGCCACTAGGAGCACATTAATCACATTAGCGTGGCAAGCTATCATCTGGGATTCAAAGTCACATCTGTGAAAACAGCATGTCCACGCAGTCTATTTAGACAGTGCTGCTACCCTGGAGAACGCTGGCTTTTTATACTAGAACAGTGTCCACAGCTTGAAGCTCCTGGAAGGAAAACTCCCCTCATCCCAGGCATGGACACAGGCATGCCCAGGCACACACAAGTACATACACATAATGAAGTTGGCAATCTTAATGCATTTGGAGTAGACTGAAGTCAAGATTCTAGAGGTAAAATTGTTTAGATTTCTAAGCCAGTATTGCTACTAGAGATGATATGTTGGGGGTTGGAGTTCTCAGAGATACAATCCTACACTGACAATATTTTCCTGCTCTTTTATATTTTCCTATGAAAAAGGCAACGAATATATACATTTTTTAAATTGCACGTGTTCTTTGTAACATAATAAGAAATATGTATATATTGCTTTCTCCTAAAAATCCTTGGAATTTTCTGAGCAGTAGGCGTGCTTTTATCATCTCTTGGTACCCTTGTGGCCTTTGACCAAGTTCCTGGCACAGAGCTCCTAAATTCCCTGGTGATTTCAGATGTCAGGAACATCTTTTTAAATTTTACTTATTATTTTTTACTTAATGTGTATGAATATATTGCCTGCATGTATGTAAGTGTACCCATGCCATGCAATGCCTGCCAAGGTCAGAAGAAGGCATTGGATCCCCTGAAATGGGAGTTATGGATTATGAACAGGGTTAGCTGCCATGTGGGTGCTAGGAATGGAACCTGGGTACTCTGAAAGAGCAGCCAGTTCTCTTTTAGCCCCTGAACCATCTCTCCAGCCCCACATCTTTTGTTTTAATGAAGTAATTTTTGGTGAGGTCCTAGGTGGAGGCTGGTCAGCAAAATGAACTAGCCAATGCTCAGAAACTTGGAACTTTAAGTTCCTTTCCCATGTTTAGGGATAAGAGCATGCTTCCAAGTCCACAGGGAGAGATGCTTTTGAGTGAAGGATATTTCCAGACCTCAACCTATGTCCCTGTTTATTGACTCTCAATGTGCATCCTTTGTACGTGTGTGTGTGTGTGTGTGTGTGTGTGTGTGTGTGTTGCAAGCTGAAGACATAGGTTGAGGTCTGGAAATGTCCTTCACTCAAAAGCATCTCTCCCTGTGGATTTGGAAGCATGCTCTTGTCCCTAAAGATAGGAAAGGAGCTTAAAGTTCCAAGTTTCTGAGTAGTATATTAATAAAGGATATAATATATAATAAAGGATATTATATATATTATGTCTAATATATTATATATTATGTATAATATCCTTTATTATATATTCTATATAATATATTCTATATATCCTTTGTTATATACATTATATATAATATCCCTTATTAATATACTGACCCAATGAATGTGTTTTCTGGACTTCTGTGAGCTGTTCTAGTAAATACTCCTGAGGCAGAGCATGTGGGGACTTACAATTTGATACAAATTGTATCAAGTCTCCTACCATTTGTAACCAAGTCAAATCTAGATGGGTAACAAAGAGCCTGGTATCACTTTTGATTGCACCTGCAATTGAGATGCAAGCACTCTGTGGAGGCCTGAGTTCTTTACCTGGGTGTCTGTGCCAACTCCAGCTACATGGTGTCAATCATAGGACACCCAGCTGGTATCTTTGGAGAACTAGTTGTTGCAGGAGAAACCTTCACGTATCTGCTCTATCAAGTGTATTGATAAGGAAGGGGAAAGTTCGGCTTTCAGGCCAGGACTGAGGTATTATTGAAATGAAACTCTGTAAGAGGTTGGCAGCATGGATATGGGGTGTCTTTTGGAACACAGAGGCCACTTTTGAATGAAGGCATAAGGAAGAATTCTTAGAGCTGTTGTGAGTGAGTGGACTCAACTTCCACATGTCTCACTGGGCAGTAACATCCCCCTAATGTACAAACACGGGATGAGCCTTAGGGAGAAGTGGAACTGATGTTTTTCAGGCCATATCAAAGTGGGAAGTCAAGGTCTGGCCTTTGCTACTCTGGGTGACAGGCACACTGGGAAGGCCCCTGCAGTTTCTGTGCTACGTAATTACTTCATGGAGACTGAGAGGGCGTTTTGCCCATACTACAAATATCCCTGTGAGAAGCAAGAAGAAAGTTCAAGAACAAATGACAAGATGGAAAGAAGCACAGTAAAGAGGACAATTCAA
Source organism: Rhizomys pruinosus (assembly GCA_009823505.1). Taxonomy (NCBI): domain Eukaryota; kingdom Metazoa; phylum Chordata; class Mammalia; order Rodentia; family Spalacidae; genus Rhizomys; species Rhizomys pruinosus. The sequence continues at coordinate 1,011,294 of VZQC01000029.1, forward strand.
AGCCCTAGGAATACTGATCTTAGCTCCGGAAGAGACGTGGCTTGGGCCTGTAATCCTAGCTACTACGGAGGCTGATGTGGGAGCATGAAAAAGTCAAGTCCAGCCTGGGCTAGAGAATGAGTTCAAAGCTACCTTGGGAAACTTGGTGAGACCTTCTGGGTGAGGGAGAGTAGACCTTTTTAAGATCTCCATATAGGCTGAACAGTCTCCAGTGGATAAACTTGCACTGAAGAACATCTGGGTAAAATGCTTGACTGGATGGGACTAGTATGTATGGCAGAGTGCTTGAGGCCTGGTGGGGAGGGGTGTGGGGGCATGCAAGGGGTGGGGTCTAAATTTGGTTAAGAAATGTTGTACAAAATGGACAAAAGCTCAATAAAAATATTTTAATTAAAAATTAAAAGGAAATATAGGTCTAGGGATAGATCAGTGGTAGAACATTTGCCTAATGTGCATACAGTCTTCAGTTCAATCCCCAGCGCCTAAAAGCAAAGCAAACAAAGGAAGAGGAACTAGAGATGCCAGCAGCCCCTAAGGAGGCCACACACTGCTCTGGTCTCTGTTTCTAATCACCTCCCCTGAGTAAGTTATTAACCTGCAAAGTCTCAGGTTCTTCATCTGTAAAGCAAGTCTCTCTTCACAGGAATCTTGTGAGGCTCAACAAAGTAGAGCTCATGTCAGCTTGCAAAGCTGCCAAGAGCAAATAGGCACACTCTCCACAGCCCAGGCTCTTAGCCGCGTGCTTACCTCATGTGATCTCATGCACCTTTCCAATAATCTTATGAAGTAGAGTCCACATCACACCATGCCTTTGCAAGACAAGGTCTCTCTATGCAATCCAGGCTGGTCTGTAACTCTCTCGCTTCAGCCTCCCCAGTGCTGGGATTGCAGGTATACACTACTATGGGTGTTTTTCCCTTTGAAAGAAGATCCAGGCACAGCTGCATCTATAAAGGGCAGTCTGGCTTCGAACCCAGGCTGCTCTGACTTCTGCATCTGTGTTGGATGCCTCCTTTCTTTGCCATGCTATTTTGCAATGACCCCTCTTTTGAGTGTTTCACAGCGAGAGGCTAATTCTGTCAGTGTTTAAAATTCCAAACCTCAATGGAGAGAAGTTTGGATGGCTACATTGAGCTTTGTACAATTTGAGAATTGTCAGTGGATTTGACTTATCAAGGCTCAGCTCATTGATAGCCAATATACTTGAGATAGACCCAGACCTTGTTATCCAAACCTGAAAACTTTAAAGACTAAATTCACTAATATATTTCAAAGTTCAAATTTTTACACTAATAAAACAATAGAAGTGTCACCGGATGGTGACAACTTTCCCAGAACAGAAAGCTTTATTAGTGGGGAAGATCAGCCTCCTCTACCTTAACTCTTCAAGAAAGAACATATAAAGCCGGCCTTATATTGTGACATTGAATAGCTGGACCACGGCATACTTTGAGCATTATTTTAAAATCCTATAGAGTGGGAACCAATCCAATCCTAAGGGAAAAGAATGAGGGGGGATCTGGCTTCCCTGGGTTTCAAACAGCAGGGAGATCCTGTCCTGATTGGTTTATAGCATTAGGACATCATGTAAATGGATAGGTGTCATGGATCTCAGGAAGGAAAGTGGTTCACTGGAAATGTGTGGCAAGCACAGCTTCTCCTAAGTGCCCGTCTAAGAATTATTTTCTTACAGTGAGGACTTTCTTCCAACTGGGCTGAGATAAGAGAAGTCAGCTCCTATCTGTTATTTCAGAGTAACTGCCGAACACCAGTCCCCTACAGTGATCATGTGGATATAATACTTGGAAGTTTTAAGATTTTAAAAATAGGAAGGCCTTGAAACATGTATACAGAATGTACTCTTTATTCCTGGTGCCTGCTAACTTAAGTTAATAGGGATTCTGACAAGAATAATGAAGAGCGAGTTTGGCTGTTCTCAGATGAGTGCTTATTAGAGGCGTTGCTGAATGTGTCTGACCTAGCAGCACAACCTCGTCCTTTCTCTCCATCCTCCTTCTCACTCACGGGCAGTTCGTCACACGTTCAGATTGTCACCATCTTCTGCCAGCTTCTTGCTGTTGCCTTGCAACCCCAATAAAACAGTTTATTAGGTAGACTGTCTCTGGAATGAGTGTTGAGCTGAGAATTGCCTTGAAACATGAATCAAGATCACATGTCTTACTGTTTACGTAGCAATGAAGATTATCAAGATGAATGGAGAGCAGCCAGCTCCCCTCGTTCTTCTTCACAAAGTCATTCAGTCCTGTTACTTCTCATGCTGAGAGATTTATTAGTAATGATTGCAGTAGATAAGCTGTCTCAAAGGAGCAAACATTTTCAGGGACTATTGTGCATCTGGGCACTAAGGGCACTAAGGTGTGTTGTAACTGACACTATTGAACAAAAGAAATGCAAAAGACTCATATTTATAGAAACAGCAATCAACTGTTAGTGCTGATTTTCTCCTCAGAGTATACATTTTTCCATTACACTTGTCCATACTAATCTACATTACATTTGGGGAAAATATGTCATAAGTGCCGAGAGCATATAATCATACATTTTAAGAAAATGTTTTCATCTTGCTTTTTAAAAACCTTAGCCTATCAAATCCAGTGATTAGACACATACCACTATTATTTGCTGCTATCAAAGTCAAATTCATTATAATTTAACTAATCAGTCTAAATATTTGAAAAAAATGTGAAAACTTTGGGTTCAGAAGTTTTCATTGCTACTATCTTACTGTTTAAACACTGACCGGGCATGGTGGCACACGCCTTTAATCCTAGCACTTGGGAGGCAGAGGCAGGTGGATCTTTGTGAGTTCAAGGCCAGCCTGGTCTACAGAGTGAGTTCCAGGACAGCTGGGACTACAGGGAGACCCTGTCTCAAAAAGACCAAAAAAAAAAAATAAAAAAAAGTAAATACACTACACTCGAAGGTCGCAAGTGATGGGACAAGAGAAGCTCTACAGCGAAGTTCACGCAGATATGAGAAGTTGACCTGTTCAATGCTAAGCCATCTTCAAGAATGTCTGGCTCTGAATGTCAGCAGACACAACATTCATGTCCGAGAGGGTTCTACCACAGACCTACAGAGACACAGACAGCATTCTTGGCCAAGCCCCTAAATGTCAAATTAATAGAAGTCTGTTAATGGTCTATTATTTGACTCAAATGGACAAGCTGGAAATTTGGTCCATAATTCCTGCAGGCCACAGTGTATGACAAGAGACTGTTATGCTGAAGGAGAAAGAGTAAATGAAATGCCTCAGACCAATTAATAAGATAAGATACTTGGTTCAGCTTCAGATCGAAAACCCACTTTTAACTCTTCTTTGTCACCTAAAAAGATGATCAGAGAGTAGACATAGGCAGGAGGACTTGGCAGAAGTCTTTCACCATAATGTTCCTCCAGAATACACACTAGTGAAGCCACTATGTGGAGACTCCTCAAAAAACTTAAAATCAGACTACCGCTATGATCATGTAATCCATGCTAACCACCCTGGCCACTTGGGACTGGATAAGCTGTTCCAGTATCGCAGTCCTGATAATATATTATATATATATATATATATACTGGTATATATATAATTATTACTATATATAAATATATTCACAGCTGGGAATTTGTTCCCATCCAAGGAACAAAGTAAGCCCATAGAAGATTTGCCTGCACAACTGTGTTTGTTGCTGCACTACTCATAACAGTCAAGCTATGGGAGCAGCTGAGATGCTAGATGTCCATCAACAGATGAATGGACACTATTGTACCACAAAGAAAATGGATAAGGAAAATGTGTTGGGACCCAGAATTTCGATCCCTAGGTTCCACATACAAAACCAGGTGTAGGGGTGCACTTGTAATCCCACCACTAGGCAGGTAGCGATAGAAGACTCCCAGGGTACACAAAAACAGACCACACACACACACACACACACACACACACACACGCACACACTTAGCAGTGTCTTTCATCTTGATTTGGGAGTAGCTAACTATCTAATGGGACTTAAAGCCCACTCTAGAGTAGGGGATTCATGACTAATACCATGAATCTAGCCAACTGCTCATGGCTTCCTTTTGCCACAAATGGAGGAGGCAATTACAGAGATCTACAGCTGGTCGAAATGCAAAGAATAAGTGGCCGTGTGGTGCACAGTCCAATTGGTATCTCTACGCTACAACCCCTATACCCAAGGTTCAGAGAAAACCACAGAAGAAGGGGTAGATTGTAAGAGCCAGAGGACCAGGATGCCTACTGCTAGATCATGTCTTCTCAAATGATAGGGAAACTGCACCCATAAAATCTTAAGAATATGGCTGCTTAAACAAGACCTACACAGTGACACTAGCAGTTGACAGGCCAATGTAGATGGCGGAAATTTCACAAGGTCCCACCCCTAGATGAAAATCTACAGGCAATCAATGATGGTTGAGAGAATCAGTTTTCTCCAGGGACAAGCTCCCTAACAGTTATCCAGTCTCAAGTGGTCAGCCTTAAGCACAAGTACATATGAGCAACACTAAATGGACTCAGTATAATAATAGAACAGATCATGAATTTGAGAGAGAAGACATGAAAAGAATTGGATAGTCAGAGAAGGGGTAGAAATTATGTAAATACAATATTTACTCATATGTGAAATTCTCAAAAAATTTTAATATAAAAGGAATTCTGTCATTTACAGGACAATGGATGGCAATGGAGATCATTATATTAAGCAAAATAAGCCAGACTCAGAAAGACAAATATCACATTTCCTTTCACATGCAGAATCTAGACAACAACAAAAAACAATATCATGAAAGTAGAAGGGGAATTCTTTGGGAGGATGATGGGGACCAGCAGGAGAAGGGGAAGCAGACAAGAGACGGTGATGGCGTGGGTGAGTATGTGCAAGCTATATATAATATATATTATATATATATGTGAAAATGCCCAAATGAAACTTTATTTTGTACAGTGAACATACAGTAGTTAAAACATCTGGGAGGAGAATCAAAGTCCTTCACTACAGTAATTTATTGATTGCCAAATTGGCACAAAGGCACAAAGGGTTTGTGCTTTGCACAATCAACTAAGCCAAACATGGAGAAACAGAGGCCAGAGGTTGAGCCAATATTTGCAGCGACCAAGTCAGCTACTCAATCTTGAATGATATTTAAGAAGCTACTAGAAAGGCAATGGATGAATCCACTTCTGCTGAGAAGTCTCTCCTAGGCGTCAGGTTGCAAGCACTCCACTAGGTGATCATTTCCCACCAGCTGAGTGATTTGCACCTCTTCTTCCACAAATAGAAAATCTTGAAATAATTTGCTGCTATTTCCAACTGCTTCTGCTAGCAGAAGACCTCACTGCTAGCACTGGGCACAGATACATCAGAAAATTGGGGATTTGGTCTCAGGGCTCAGACTCTTTTGACACCAATTGTTTCCTGCCATGCCTTAGCCTTGCTCCAAATGTGGAATAAGTTTGGATGAAAAGGTGTGAGTTCTCTCACTCTGACCTTCCCAGGTTCCTCATGTTCCAATTATTCTTGACATTCTTTTTTTTTATATTTACTAATTTTTATTTTATGTGTATGTGTGTTATGCCTGCAGTGGCTGAGGACAGAAGAGGGCTTTGGATGTCCTGGAACTAGAGTTACACATGGTTGTTAGCTTCTATGTAGATTCTGGGATTCGAACCCTGGTCTTCTGCAAGCACAGCCAGTGCTCTTAACTGCTGAGCCATCCCTCTAGCCCTCTTTTTTTTTTTCTTTTTTGTCTTTTTTTTTTTTTTTTTGTGTGTGGGGGGGTGAATGTGTACATGTGGGGCCAGTGCCGGGGCCAGTCGGTGGTCCTCCCCCACCTCACCCACTTCTCCCGCTCTCTCCATCCAGACATGCACTCTGCTATAACTGTACTGCATCTTTCAGGTTTCTTTTTTTCACTTTACCATACAACAGTGACAATCACGAGTACAAGCATCCTTGCGTGCGAAAAACAATCTACAGGACCGCGTGCCCAAACCCCCACAATCCCAACCATTTCAGTGGGAGGTACAGGGTTGTTTGTTGCAACCTCAATGTTGATCTAAATGAGTGTCCAGCTACATCGACTGTAGCTTCACCGATTCACCCAATCGCAAGCCTTACATCTCCACGCCCATCTTCTGCAGACTGTTCCCTAGAGCTTAGAAAAAGGGGCCAGGTGGATGAGAGAAAACTGTGCTGACTTCTCTGGAGCTGTTGGACTCGGGAGTCGTGGCCAATTCTGGCTTTTCCCTTTCATGCGTGACGAGTGTGGTTCAGGAAGTAAACCTTTGATGCCTGACTAATGAAAGCCAAGCAAGTTAGAATATTAGTAGTTATTTGAAACACGTAGTTATTGTATGGAGGTTACATTGGGCACAGACACGTACATATGTTTGGATGTTATTTAATCCATGAATTACATTTTTACCCCCTGATTAAATGACAGGGTCTTACTGTGGCCATAAACATCTGCCTTAACCTGTAGAGGAAGTAGGGCTGTGGCAATGCAGCAAGGGCCATTCCTCAAGGAGGAAGCTCAAGTAGCGCAATTGAGAGTTTGGGAGCTAACGAGCAGACATGGGCGCGTGCTCGCTGCGGCACCAGGCATTTCAGGCAGCGTGAGGTGTAGCCGGTGCTGAGGAGGGTCTTGCTTGGGGACCAGGAGACCTAGTCATTTGCTTTATTGGTTTAGCTGGTCGCTTGTAACACTCTCTGGCATTCCAGGAAGGCCATCTGCACACTTGCATGTGCGGTCTCATACATCCCTCCATGTTAACGTTCAGGTTCTGCGGACAGCAGGGTCATTATCGCCTCTCCTCTGCAGGTGAGTCCCAGACGGTAGGGCAATGAACCCTTACCTTTTGTGGGGGCTCTTGGATCCCCTGGCCACACATCGCCGCTCTGGCAGAACAATCCAATTGTAGCTGATGGTCAGCACTCCTGCATCAATACACTTTGCCAAGTGATAGCCCAAAGGAGATTTAGATATTATATTTTGGTTTCTGGACAAACAGAGTATAACTTTCACAGTTCGCCATGGTCCATAGTCAATCAAAAGAAGCCATTTTTACCGTTTTGTATACATGAGATTAGCTCTAAATATGTGCTGCCAATTTACAGTTGGAGAACGACGTCATCATCGTCATATTTCTCCCTTGTTCTATGGGGGAGGGAAGGCAAGAAATGTCATATGCAAAACTTTGTTGCACCTAGAAGGTTAAGTTTCATTAGGACTCATTATAAACTAGGTTGTTACATGTAGGATCACAGAAGGGTTTGATGTTTAATGGCAATCTGAGGCTTTTCTTCCTTTCAATGTTCAGACGGGTGAACAACCTGTTCAGTCTCCACCCCTTTGTACATCCTACTCATGCAAAGCTGTATCCTTTCTCCCTCAGCCGTTAAGTTGGTGACACTTTGTCCTGTTGGAACAAACAAATCCCTTCCCGTAGTTAGTTTTAAGATTTGAATTGCAAGGTTTCCGACTAAAAGGTTTCATGTCTGCTGTATTCCCACTCCCTTTTTTAAACCCATGAGTCTCCGAAGACACGTTGTATTATACATAAAATATAGGGTGGAATCCAAGGCACAATTTTCATCAATTTCACCCATGTTGTTTTGGGTGACTATATAGATTAACTTGGGAGCAAACTCAATTCTTGCATTAAATTCATCTCATTAAACTCAAAGCTTCTGTACATCAAAGGAGCAATAAAGGAAGTGATAGAGAAAGACCCACAGAGTGGGGAGGAAACCTTCACAGCAGATACATCTGACAAAGATTAATTTCCAGGGTATACAAGCTACTGAAAAAACAAAGTAAGAAAGAAAAGCAAATGAATCACTCAAAGATGGAGCAAAGATCTGATAGAGACTTCAGACAGAGGAGGAAATTAGAGATGGCCCGAGAAACATCTTAAGAATCGGTTCAACATCTCTGAAATTAAGGAAATAAATTAAAACTGATTTGATATATCACCTGTACTCCACATAAGACTGGCTAGGATCAGGAACACGAATGATACCAATGCTGGAGAGGTTGCGGGGAAAGGGGAACACTCATCCATTGCTGGTGGGAATGTAAACTTGTACAGCCACTATGGAAAGCAGTGTGGAGAACCCTTAGAAGACTCAAAATGAGCCTTCCATTTGACCCAGTCATACCACTCCTGGGTATATACCCACAAGACACAACTTACTGCAAAGATACATGCACAGCTATGTTTATTGCAGCTCTGTTCACAATAGCAAAAAGCTGGAACCAGCCCAGGTGCCCCTCAACTGACGAGTGGATAGAGAAAATGTGGTACATGTATACAATGGAGTTCTATGCAGCAGTAAAGAGGGACAACATCATGAACTTTGCAGGTAAATGGATGGAGCTGGAAGACATTATGTTAAGTGAAGTAACACAGTCCCAGAAAAACAAACGACAAATGGTGTCCCTCATATGTGGATGCTAGTACCAACAACCCAGATATAAATATTTCTCATGGAGAGGGATGCATAGTAAAAGAACAACAACAGAAAGACTGCATCAAAAAATGGACTGAAATGGTGAATTGGGAAGGGGGGATGGGTGGGAGAGGGACACGGATGTATATTCGATCAAGGCATGTTTAATTGATGTGAGTTCAGCAAGTGCTCAGTTTCGCCTGGACACTGTCTGCAGGATACATGGTGTTTTAGGATTTAGTAAAAGTAAATATGTGTATATTAAACAACATTGGTTTACAGACTCTGATAGAAACGGTAATGCATCTGAGTTAAATGTAGATATGGTTCGCTGTTGTCCACATTTGTTTTACACAGGATCTGTAGAGCAATGACTTTGGGATTGGCACATACAAATGTTCTCTGTGATTTCTCTGTTGTGCAGTATCACCTTGTAGCATTCTCTTTAAGATGATTTAATGCAAGAATTGAGTTTGCTTTTTTGTCTTTTTGAGAAAGGATCTCCTTATAGCCCCCGCTGGCTTGGAACTTGCTATGTAGACTAGGCTGACCTTGAACTCAGAGATTCATCTCCCTCTGCCTCCTGAGTGCCATGATCAAAGGTATGCACCACCACGCCTGGCCTTCAAGGCCATTCTTCACGTTCTTGATAAAGCACTGTTGACACATTCCAGTGTTCTGTGTACTCCTGTCTCTAGAAAACTTTATGCCTTTCTCCCTGGGAGGATTTGTCTCCTAAGCCCCTGGACCATCAGAACTCTTGACAGCTCCTCTCTGGGTTCCAAACACAAACCTCCTTCCTAGTCATATAAGGTCAACTCAGTGTCAGGCTTCATCGCCATCCTTTGTCCTGCCAACCGGCCTGCTTATCCCTCCACCTTCTTCATAATCCACATTCAGGTCTCATTCAAGCAAAAAGGTTTAAGGAAAAACTTAGAGGTTTACTTATGAAAATGACCATACATGGGCACACTGCTGGCTCTCTCCAGGGGCCCCTTTCAGAATTCAGTTCATTTCCAGATTGTAGTTCAAAAATTGAAAGCAACTTTAAGGTTTACAGAAGTAGAGTTGTCCCAGGAGCCGTTGGAAACACAAAGAGGGATTGAACTTGGTATTTGGGAACGGGTGTGGGAAAAGCTTTCTAGCTTTCTAATTGTAGCTCTTTCCACGTCACACACACTTGGGGACAAGAAAGACAGGAAAATAGCAACAGTGCCCAGCAGCCCAAAGTGGATGGCTAGAATCGGGGAAGCACCCAGAGCCTGGCTAGGCAGGGAGTGTCAGACAGGTGGGAAGACTAGGTGGCTTCTGAGCACTTCCCTCCCCCTCATCCCACCCTACTCCCTGGATTTGGATTATTAGTAGGGCCTGTGGTAACAGGTACAGGGATGGAGAAATATGTGATATGTCTGGGGCAGCATGAGCCAGCAAGGTTGGCAGGACATGGAATCATGATAGTTGGAAGCTGAGTGGGGGTCAGCTCAGTGGGTAAGAGCACTGGCTGCTCTTGCTGAGGACACTGTTTCACTTCCCAGTGCCCACATGCTGGATAATAACCACCCTTAACTCCAGTTCCAGGGGGATTTCACACCCTCTTCTGGCCTCCGCTGGCAGTGCATGATGTGGTATAATTACATACATCCAAGCAAGATGCGTGCTCTCTCTCTCTCTCTCTCTTGCACACACACACACACACACACACACACACACAGTAGTGCCATTCAAAACGTTAAAGTTTTCTTATTTTGAAGATGTCTGTTTTTTATTTTATGTTTGTACTTTTTGGGTATATCTAAAAACTCTATTTCTAATATAGGGCCCTAAAGATTTTCCCCTATATTTTCTTCTGAGAATTTTTCAGTGTTAGATTTTATGATTAGAGATATGACCCATTTTTAATTGAGTTTTTATTTTTTTATTTTTATTTTTATTTTTTTTATTTATGTATGTGTATGAATGTACTGTTTGCGTGTAGGTCTGTGCACCCATGTCGTGCAATGCCACGGAGGTCAGAAGAGGGTCTCAGACTCCCCTGGAACTGGAGTTCTCCTGGAATTGGAGTTACAGACAGTTCTCAGCCGCCATGTGGGTGCTGGGGATCGAACCCGGGTCCTCTGCAAGAGCGGTCGGCGCTCTTAACCGCTAGGCCATCTCTCCAGCCCCTTGAATTGAGTTTTTAATACAATGTAAGAATCATGTTGAAGCTCATATTTTTTCATATGGATAGCCGGTTAAATCAGGACCAATTGTTGAAAGAAACACACACAAAAAAATTGTCCTTCTTGAAGTACTTTGGCAACTTTAGCAAAAAATCAGTTGATCTGATCTATTTCTTTCTTTTTTTTCTTTTTTCCTTTATTTGTTTATTTTTAAGGTATTCTACAATATAAGAGCACAGTTGTTTTCAGATAACATTGATGTTGCTCAGTTTGCCATACAATTAGGTAATTGGTGCATTTTATAATATAAAAAAATTAATACACAAATAAAAAAAGTGAGCCAAATTATTAAGCATAAGCAATGAATGTAAGTAACATTCATGTAAAACCAATTTGCAAGTATCTATGTCCAAATTTTGAACAACCCAAGGTTCCCATAGTCCAGTTGGAGAAGCTTGTATGCACAAGCATGTTGATCAAATAGGAGTCCAGTCTATATTGCTGTAGTCTCACGATTCACCCCAATCTCTTCGCAGCCCTTGTATTCTACCACATCTCCTCTTCTGCAAGTTGTTCCCTAGGCTTTGGGAAAGAGGCACAAGTGGGTGAGAAGCAAAACAATCTATTTTCTCTGGAGATGTCATTTTGGACTCTATTCTGTTCAGGTTGTTCCCCTTCATGGGTTGACAGCTTATCCAGGGGTACCTTTTTAATCCTACTAACAAAGCACAAGCAATTAGATGTACAGGCATTTAAACAGTACTAATTATTATGGCAACCTGATCTATTTCTTATGTGATCTATTTCTTTGTTTTAGTCCACTGATCCATATGTCTCCTTACACAATAACTGCACTGTCTTGATTCTTATAACTTTGTAGTAAATCTTAAAATAGGCAGTAGAAGCCTCAATTTTTTCTCTTATGAAATGTCATTGTCTTTTCTATATTCTTTTTGCTTTTCTATATAATTTTTGGAATATATATGCATATATGGGCATATATATGAAAAATTTGCTGGAGTGTTAGAATTCTAGTGAATCAGTAGTCCCTTTGAGGAAGAGTTGATGTTCTGGTGACATGAAGTCTTCCAATGCATGAAGGTGATGTGTCACTTAATATAAATTAGACTGTCATTTCCTTTAGCAGGGCATTATAGTTTTGGAGGGTACATTTTAATAGCTGTCAAATTTATCTCTAAATATTTCATGTTTGGTGTGCTTCTGGAAATAATTCATGAACATTTTGAATCAGAGAGTCCTATATCCCAGGCTATCCTTGAACTCACGATGTTTCCTAAGCTGGCCTTGAACTCACCTGGCCACCTTGCCTCCTTTCAAGTGCTTCTTCAAAATTTTTATTTCTTTTTTATCGTTGATAAAAGATAAAAATGCACTAAGTAGCTACAAAGGGGTGAAGGGACCAAAGGAATAAGACATTTAAGGTCTAGAACATGCATTCTCAGTAGGGATGATATTGATCCCAAAGGGGTGAAATATTACTTTTCAATGTTTAAAATATAACTAGTACATAAATCAATGCATTAAAATGTATACAGGATTTTTAAATTTCATAATGTTAGGATGCCTGTGAAAAATATTTAAAACTCTCTTCAGGTGAGCAATAATGAAAATATAATTGCGAAATATTGGTTTAGATATAGTTCATAGTTCTTGGTGTGTATGACATATTTGTTGACCATATTATGAATCTGGGGGATATATTTAAATAAGGTTATTCAAGATTGCATGATGTCAGCAGGGCATGGTGGGAGGCAGAGGTAGGCGAATCTCTGTTGTGAGTTCAAGCCTGACCTGGTCTACATAGTAAGGTCCAGGCCAGTTGGGCCTAAAAAAATGGGAGACCCTGTCTCAAAAAGACCAAAAGAAAGATTACCTGATGTCAAGAGAGATTAATTAATACAAATTACAAATTTTGAATACCATAGAATAAAAATTTCAGGTTGGTAAATTCTGGATTTTGTTCATACAGTTCAGTTCCCAGGAAGTCAAATGGATCAGATGGATACTTTTGAGCCTTGCTTTTTAGGGTTTATAAAGGTAGAGCTAGAGAAACCTTTACATTATGGTAATATACCTGGTATTGTGGCCTGGCCCTTTAAAGACTCTGTCCAATGCCATCTTTACTACCAGGTCTCTTACATTTAGTGGATTTGTAATCTCTTCTTAGCTGTGGGAGAACTGGAGTAGTTGTTTCATTTAATTTTACTTACTATTTTTATAGTATTGCCTGCATGTATGTAAGTGCACCCTTGTTGTGCAATGCCTGTGGAGGTCAGAATAGGGTGCTGGATTCCCCCTGGAACTGGAGTTATTGGTAGTTGTTAGCCACCATGTGGGTGCTGGGAATTGAACTCAGGTCCTTTGCATGAGCAGCCAGTGCTCTTAATGGCTGAGCCAGCTCTCCGTCCCTGTAGTTATTATACAATGGATATTCAGTGGTTCTTTCCCCCTTCAGCTTCACAGCCTCTTTCTATGCATGTTCACATCACTTCTTGGTCTAAGACTCCAGGGGACTCTTCAGACATCTGGAACTCTCACCCTATGCAACTTCCACCATTACCTGCCCTGCCAATTCTGAATGCTTCATCCTTGCCAAACTCTGATTTCTCTCTCTGCTCTGTCTCTGTCTGTATGCATCCCATGAGAAGCTGAGCTTTCTTTTGTTCCTCTGTGTCTGTGTGCTTGTGTGTGTGTGTGTGTGTGTGTGTGTGTGTGTGATGGGAAGCTGAGCTTTCTCTTGTTCCCCCCTCTACACCATTACCCAGAATCTGTCTCCAGGCAGTTAGCTGGGAAAATTATAGGGCTCACTTTTAAGTGTTTCATTTTTCTGGGGTCACCTTCTTGTGTGTTGCTTGTTGTTCAATGTCTAAAGATAGTTGTTTAATTTTTTCCAGTTTTCCAAATGTTTATGGTAGGAAGGCCATTATCAGCTTTGAAAGAACCAAGGAAATGGGCTGGAGAGATGGCCTAGCGGTTAAGAGCGCCGACCGCTCTTACAGAGGACCTGGGTTCGATCCCCAGCACCCACATGGCGGCTGAGAACCGTCTAAAACTCCAATTCCAGGAGAACTCCAGTTCCAGGGGAATCCGAGACCCTCTTCTGACCTCCGCGGCGTTGCACGACACGGGTGCACAGACTTGCATGCAGACAGTACATTCATACACATACAATAAATAAATAAAATTAATAAAAAAAAAGAACCAAGGAAATATGAGATCAGAAAAATGATGTCATATTTAGAGGTTGCAAACACCAAAGTCACACAATAAACTGAATAAGTTACATTAGACAAATAAGTATTACTTGACCAAAGAGATAAAGCATTTGTAAAAGCATATGCAGAGTTTCAAATAACCAGGAAATGATGTTCAGAAGAGTATCAATGCAGAATGAAAATCTAAAAAGGGAGCCAAAATGAAATTATTGGATTTGAAAAATGAAATATCTGGCTCTTTCCAGAAGCAAGTATTTTGAAAACTTTCCAATGGAAAACACATAGATGCTTGATAAATTTTGTAATGTTTTGGGCTGGAGAGATGGCCTAGCGGTTAAGAGCGCCGACCGCTCTTGCAGAGGACCCGGGTTCGATCCCCAGCACCCACATGGCGGCTAAGAACCATCTTTAACTCCAGTTCCAGGGGAATCTGATGCCCTCTTCTGACCTCCATGGCATTGCACAACACAGGTGCACCAACCTACATGCAGACAGTACATTCATACACATAAAAAATAATAAATAAGCTGGGCATGGTGGCATGTGCCTTTAATCCTAGCACTCGGAGGCAGAGGCAGGCAGATCTTTGTGACTTCAAGGACAGCCTGGTCTACAAAGTGAATTCCAGGACAGCTGAGGCTACAGGGAGACCCTATCTCAAAACAATCCCCCCCCAAAATAAATTAATTAAAAAACAAGCTTTCTATATGTATAGCAGGGATTTCATTTTTGTGAAAGTACATTTTTATTTTGTTTACTTCTTTTGAGACAGGGTCTCCATGTAGTCCCAGCTGGCCTGGAACTTGCTATGTAGACCAGGTTGGCCTCGATTTAGAGATCTACCTGCCTCTGCCTCCCTGGTGATGCAATTAAAGGGGCGAAACACCACACCTGGTTCTTTTATACTTTTTAAAAATTGATTTCAGAATTTCATACAATGTATTTTGATTACATTCAGATCCCCTCACCTTTTCCCAGTCCCTTCCCTCTATTTGCTGTCCCAATTTCTTTTAAAAATATTTTACTTAATATTTTTATTTTATGTGTATGAGTGCATTACCTGCATGTAGGTAGGTGCACCCATGTCATGCAGTGCCCATGGATGTCAGAAGAGGGAGTCAGATCCTTTGGAACTGGAGTTATAGATGGTTGTTAGCTGCCATGTGGGTATAAGAATTGAACCCAGGTCCTCTGGAAGAACAGCCAATGCTCTTACTGCTGAGCCATCTCTCCAGCCCCCACTCTCCCAACTTCTTGTCCTCCATTGTTATCTGTTTATTTATATTCTTTTAAAATTTATTTTTTGTTGTTGTTTTTTTAAAGGGCTATTAGTTGCAACCTATGTATCCCAAGTGTTCCTGGGTATGGATCCATTCCCTGAAATCTGGTCAACCTACTAGGTGTCATACCAGTAAGGAGAACTGACTTTCCTTCTCACAGTATCCATCGGTTGTTAGTAGATCCTCAGCTAAGGCCGAGGCTTTCTGGCCATCTCTCCCATTCATCCTGGGGCTCTGTCTGTCTTTAGTTTGCACAAGTTTTGTGCATGTCATTATAAGTGCTGTGGGCTCATGTGTGCAACTACCCTGTGGTGCCCAGACAACAGTTTCCTTGTATTCATCTAGCACTTCTGACTGTTACAATCTTCCCTCCTCTCTTCCTCAATGATCCCTGAACCTTGGGAGGAGAAGATGCAATATAGGTGTCTCATTTAGGGCTGAGCTCAGCCGTCTCTTATTTTCTACATGTTGGGCATTTGTGAGTCTCTGTGTCAACTGCCATTGGCTGCAAGAAGAATCTTCTCTGCTGAGAGCTGAGACATATACTAATCTATGGGTATAACAACAAGTCCTTGTGAATCACTTTAATTTCCATTTAGCAGAATGCTAGCAGTAGATTTTCCCCTATGGCCTGTGACCTGTTGCCATGGATTCTTGCCCTGATAACAGTGTCAAGTATGGAGTCCCTGTTGTGAAGCAAGTCTTAAATCTGGTTAGAAGGTGGTTGGTAACTTTCATAATATTGATGCCATTATTTCACCATTGAGCCAAGCCAGTTGTTATCGTAGCTCACAAAGTTCACGGCCAGGTAGGGTTAATGATTACCTTTCTCTGTCAGTAGCATGCATGGCTCCTTCTAGTACTATGAAAGGTAGCCAGCATGGATGCAGTATCAAGGTTAATACCAGTTTGATTTCTCCTTGTTTGTTCTGTGACTCACGTATATAGTGTCCTAAGCGATAGGTCCTTACCATCAAGTTTTGGTGCAATGGCAGTAGTCAGTATTGTTTAAGGACCTATGTTATCTCTCTGGTCAATAATTCCAAAAGAGGGAGTTCTTTCTTGGCATTGAACTTTCTTGTTTGGTAGTCTGTTAGGGCCATTGAACAAGTTATAGGGTAACTACAAGTAAACTCTTTCATTGTATGTGTATATATTGAAAGAATCTTCTGTAGTAAGCTTCCACATGACTCTTTCAAAAGGCCTTTAGTGTTAGTTATTCTTCCTATTACTCCCTCTTCTACTCTCCTCTTTCATTCCTCACCCCACCAAACCCATCATCTATTATTTTTGGCAAAGTGGCCAAAATCACATTGGACAAAGGCAGCATTTTAGCAAATGGTGCTGGTCAAACTGGAGGTCTACATGAATAAGAATGAAACTAGATCCCTATCTCTCACCATGTAGCAACTTCAACTCCAATGGGTGAAGGACCTCAACATAAGACCTGATACCTTGAATATGACAAAGGCGAAAGCAGGGAACACATTGGAGCTTCTAAGCACAGGAAACGACTTTCTGCATAGGACCCAATAGCACAGGCATCAAGACAAACAACTGACAAATGGGACATCATAAAACTAAAAAGCTTCTGTATAGCGAATGACACCATCATTTGAATGAAGAGGTAACCTGTAGAAAGGGTTTTTTTTTTTTTACTAACTATAGATCTAACAGAAGGTTAGTATCTAGAATATACAAAAACTAAAAAATTTAACATTAAAAAACAAATATCCCAATTAAAGATGGGGACAAGGGACTAACTACACAGAGAGTTCTCAAATGATAAAATGAAAATGACTGGGAAATATTTTTAAAATGTTCAACATCTTTAGCCATCAGGAAAATGAAATTAAAATTATTTTGAGTTTTCATCTTCCCCCAGTCAGATTGGCTAAGATCCAAAACCAAATGATGACAAATGCTGGTACAGATATGAGGGAAAGGGAACATTCAGTCACTGTTAAAGCTGGTGTAGGCACTATGGAAATACATGTGGAGGTTCCTCAAAAAGCTAAAAATAGACCTCTTACATGCTTCAGCCATTTTGCTCTTGGGCATATACCCAAAGAACTCTTTCCTATTGCAGAGATACCTGCTTACAAATGTTCACTGCTGTGCTATTCCCAACAGCCAGGAATTGGAGACAACCTAGATGTCCATCAACTAATGAATGGATAATGAAAATATGGTAAATTTACACAATGTATTATTATTCAGCTGTGAAGAGAAATGAAAGTATGAAATGCATAGGTCAATGGATGGAACTGAAAACAATCATCCTGAGTTAAGTGATGCAGACCTAGAAATACAAAAATTGCATGTTCTCCTTCATAAATGGATGATAGCTTTCATTTTTAGATACATGTGTTTCAACTGGAAAATCCCTAGGGATTAGAAAACTAAAAAGGTGTTGTGGGAGATGGCTCATGGGAAAGGAGATAGAAAACAGGGATTTGTCATGGTTCTCTCATGGAGTTCAGCCCCAGGAACATAGCCTAGAACAAAGGCAGTGCTGAGGATGTACAGGCTGAACCAATGGATGAGCAAAGGAGTGAATGCTGTGGGGTAATGGTGAGCTCAGGAATCTATAGCTTTGAATATTAATATCTCATTGATCAGGACACTGGGAAGGTTGCAGGGGATGGTCTACTGTGCTTCTCCCTAAGAAGCTAGCCCTGAAAGCAATCATGACCCTTAGTAAAGCACTGATTTAAAAATTCCATTGTCTGGTTAGAGAGATAGCTCAGTGGTTACAAGCATTGACTGCTCTTGCAGAGGATCCAGGTTGGATGCTCAGCATAGACTTGGCAGCTAACAACTGTCTGTAACTCCAGTTCCAAGGGATCCAACACCCTGCTCTGACCGCTGTGGGTAATGCTTGACATGGGTGCACTTACACACATGCAGATAATACATTTGTACACATAAAAGCATTCCATTGGCTCCAAACAAAGGAGTCATCCAGGAAGTGCATTTGTCCTCGGCATGCTACCAGAAAAAGTGCAGTCATAATCTCCCAAGAGTTTTCAACCACTTGTCTGTTCTCAGTTGGGTCTGGAGTGAAATTTATACTTCCTTAATGGTCAGAGAAACATTCATCTGTAATTAAAAAAAATAGCTCTAGGTCATAGCAACCTAGGGATTACCACAGAATCCTTTTGCTAGATACGGTGTCCTCTATGTCTCTCATGGAATAAATTGAGCCAAATCAGAGTTTACAAAACCATAGGGAAGCAACCGTCCATAAGAGTTAGAAGGAACAGTTCAAAAGAGATTAGACTGCAAAAGCTTCAGATTCTGGGCTGATGATTCTGGGCTGATGATCCATTATGTACAGTTGCTAAGGATAATCAAGTTAAAAATAAAAGGTTGTATCACAAAATGAGCAAGAAAAAAATAGATGATAGTCAGCTTTGAAAAGGAAGCAAATGGAGATTCTAAACACAAAGGCAAAGAACTCCAAGTGAACAGTTTTCAAATCTAAGGACAAGAGAGAGAGAGATTCTCAAGTCTTTCCAATGTTAAACATGAAATGAAAGTATTCTGCAAAGTTCCCCAGAAAAAAAAGAGAAACCTACAAAGAAGCAGTGGCACAGCGAGGTATAGGCTATAAAGTCAAGAGATTGTCCTTTAAAATCCTATTGTTGGGATATGTGGAATTAAATAAAACTTCTTATCAACTAATTTCACTTTGCATGTCTTAATTGCTTTAGTTTTCTTTTAATATGGCTATTAAGCAATGTAACAGGGTAAAGCTAAAAATTTAAAGGCTGAAAAGGAAAAACCATCACAGTCTTTATAGAAAATCTGCCAGACTCAATAATCAAAATAGTTGCATGAGCATGAAGTGCAGCGAGGTCAGTTTACACATACACAGGCCAGGCATCATCACTGTAAGTATTCACCTATTGACTAAAGTACATTCATTACCCGAAATGCAAGGACAGTGATTTTATACAAAATCTACACTGGGGATGAGAAAGGACCACAGAGAGAGGCAGGCTGGAAGAGGAAGGCAGGAAATGAGGAAAACGAAAGAGTGGGGAGGACAGGATAAGGAAGTGTGTGGGGAGGAGGAAGGGAAAGAGGGAGAGGATATGAAGGGGGAAGGGGGGAGAGAGAGAGAGAGAGAGAGAGAGAGAGAGAGAGAGAGAGAGAGAGAGAGAGAGAGAGAGAGAGAGAGAGAGAGAGAGAGAGAGAGACTATTCCTATGTAGCCTGTTGTTGATTCATTTTTTCTGTCCTGCCCCATAAGTAGCTATAATAAGCTCTGGGGAGGGAGAGACTTTGTTTAATAAGTCTTTACACCTGCCAGTGGTCAGGCCTGTTGGCTGGCTAGTTGATTCACAGGCGTCAAGAGGCTGTATCAGACACCAGGTGTGTGTTGTGAAGCACAGCAGCCCTTTCATTGAGATCCCAGGGAGGAAAATCCTAGTAGCACTTTATTGGAAACACTTTAAAGGCTGCAGGTGGCCTTTTACTGACTGGGTGGGGCCTCCGTGAGGCCGCTGTTAGCTTCACTGCAGCTTTGCGATTATTTTAAACACGATCCGTGCCTATTTCTTCCTCAGGACTCATCACACAGAGCCATGGCCCGACTCTCACCTTTGTGGGCGCCCTATCCTGGGGTGCTCGCCATTGTCCTTTAAGCCTGGAAGCTCTGTGTTCTCATCCTGGATATATGAATTAGCTTTCCTCACCTGGTTCTGTTCAGTTCAGCTCCGTGGTCCTTTTGTAAACCCCTTCCCTTAGTGAGCCTCTTCCTGATGGGCTCAGTTCTGGGATGCAAGGTGACAGAGATATGGTCCTTCCATTAAGGAACTCAAGCCCAGAGTGGAAGACAGAACCAGACAAAATTTTGAGCTGAGGTAGCAAAAGATAAATAGCTGGTTCTGCGAGGGCACCCAGATGATTCTCAAAGCTCCAGGAGTGAGGATCTAAGCGCGAAGGGACTTCATTAATAGATGTTCCTAGGGCATGGGGGGAGGGTGGTAACAGTTAGCTATACTCTGGGAGCCCAGCACCTGGTTGCCGGCCCTGCATGACCATCATGGACATTAATGTTGGGGACAGAGTTCTTCCTAGAGTACTTCACACCAGGTACAGCTGAGCTACAGTGAGCCACAGGACCAAAGACTTGGGTTAAAAACCCAGTTGTACTTTTTCACAGCTGGGAGAGATCTGACAAGCTACTCAGCCCTTCAGAATGGGTTTCTATTGTCTCAAAAATGATTGATAATTTCTTCTCAGAGGGGGTCATGGGAATCAACATTTCTCAGCTCTGAGTCCCAGGGGGACAGTGATGTGTGAAGCACGTCATCTTTCTACCTTCCTCTTCTCCTAGTGAGTAAACCAGAGTGTCCGAACTGCTTCATAAGCTCATGGCCTTTGTTGGCTCGGCTGCTGGTAATCACATCAGACTTGCAGGGGTGCATCTTCTGTGCATTTTAATCATTTAAGTATCTGTGGAGACACTATTTCTGAATCTAATTTCTCTTTTTATTCTACCTGCAAATTGCATTTTTATCATCATCCTGGAGAGGTAAATTTATTTCTAAACATAATCACAGATTATCAGAAATCAGAAAGTATAAATGTTGTCACCTGTGAAGAGGGGATTGATTATATTTGTTTTATAATGACCCAGATAAATGTAATGAGAGAGGGGACAGCGGATGTTGTAGCTCCCAGAACTCAGTCTCAACTGCTTGCTATCCTGATACTTAATGTCAACTCCATTTGAACATAGCTCAGTTGAATGCTTTCTAAAACCCTGATTCTAGGATTACAAACTACAAAACCACTCTAAATATTCCAGTTCAAGGTTATTCATGGAATCTCAGTCCACTGGAAATCAGTTCATTGAGGGATCTATTTCCATAACTAATTTGGCAAGTTGGCAAAACTTTCCGACTTATAAAATCCAAAAATCCATGTTCTTTTAAACTGCTTATGGAGTTCTGGCAGCAGCTCATCACAGATGTTTCTCAAGGAGCCCCAGGGAGCCCCAGTCCCAGGAATAGGGGCTCTCCATTTTCCTTGGAACTATAGTCTCCACCTCTGTCTGTGGACTCAAATATGCTACAACTTGATGGCTTAACATAATGACACACCTTTATTATCTCTCGCAGGTCCGGATTGGCTTAGCCGGTGGTTCTGGCCTGGGTGCTCCTGCAGGAGTTACAGTTAGGATACTGGTTGTTTGAGAGTTGAGCTGGGACATCTGCTTCCCAAAGGTGTGCTCCCGTGTGGGCATGGGTGGGCTTGCATGTGCTTGGCATCATCAGCTGATTTGCTCATCTGCGCGCCCTTTCCTGGGCCCGCCCCACTGGCTGGAGCGATGCATGGTGTGAAGGGTTGGGAGTGACTGCTGGGAGGACAAGCCACCTATATAAATGGTCTGTTGTACAGAATAAACTGATTTCTACGAGTTGCACCATTTATCGTGATCCCTGGGTTATTAATGCATGCGTGTTTCTCTTGGCCACATAACTGCTGGACTATCAGTCCTGCAGTTGGCTTTCCACCTGGGTGTTTGGCCCTGAGGAATGGTCAATCAGCTCCTTGGCTGGTATTTAGTTGTGGAACTATTGGTTCCAGAGCTGATGTTTGGATACAAAAACTGTCAGTTTCGTATCTGCATGTTAGCTGTGGAACCATCAATCAGTCCAGGAAAAGCCACGGGCCAGCAGCACCCCTGTCCCCCAACAGCAGGAACCACACTCCCATGATGTGGGTAGGAAGTGTCAGTTTCTCTCTCTCTCTCTCTCTCTCTCTCTCTCTCTCTCTCTCTCTCTCTCTCTCTCTCTCTCTGTCTTTCTCTCCCAGACGAAACAGCATGATCCCTGCCCAGGGGGAGGCTCTTCAAGAAAGTGGAGGAGCCATAGGTGGGGTTCCACTCCCCATTCTTCACCTCTGTCCTGCCCCAATCTCTGCTCAGGGCTTTTTTCTGTTCTTTTCCTTTCAACTACAGCAACTGCAACCAAGGGAGCAAGCTGACATCCCATGCACTAAAATCTAGTCACTAAAACCATTAGGAATTAGAGACATTTTTAGTTGTTTCTAACATTTGATGTTTTGTTGTTGTTGTTGTTATTTTGCTCCCCCCCCACACCTTTTTTGAGAGCTGAGGATTGAACTCAGAGCCTTATGAAAATCTATCACTAGAAATTGTACTTTAAAAGCCAACTGAGCTGGGTGTGGTGGCGCATGCCTTTAATCCCAGCCCTCAGGAGGCAGAGGCAGGTGGATCTCTTGTGAGTTCAAGGCCAGCCTGGTCTACATAGTGAGTTTCAGGCCAGCTGGGGCTACAGGGAAACCCTGTCTCAAAAAAAAGGCCAATTGGTAAATCAGTAAATTTGTTCAAACTATGGAAAAGGTTCTTGAAAACTAAAATGTTGGGAAGACAAAAAAATGCCTTCAGAAAGAATGGGCTAGAAAGAATTCAGTACATATTAAAACTTTCCTGTACAAAGCATTGGTATTTTGATTCTGTGCCTAAGAAGAATAGTATGCATTCAGATTCACTGAGTGAGGTTAAGACAACTGCTCCTTAAAATCGGGTTTTTATAGGTAAAGAAACTGGGCATTGGACTTCCATTAATTTATCCTTTCCCAACCAGGTTTTGGAGAACTGTAGCTTCCCTTTATATCTGTGAATCTAGGTGCATTGCTAAGGCTGGCTGGCAGAAGGTGGGCTGGATGCTTTGGGAAGAGTTCTCCTGGCCACCCAGCCCTCAGTCCAGGCTCTACTTTCCTGGGTAAGGCAGTCTTGCACGGATGGGTTCCACTAATAATGCCAGCAGCCTTTAAGCACAACTGCTCTCATACAAAGGCTTTGTCATTCTTCCTAACATTGTCAAGGGAGACTGGGTGGCATGTCACATGGTCTGCACCAGAGGCAACAAACTCTGATCCTGATGTTTCTGACTGTAGGCCAAGCCTGACTTCTGGAGATGCTTCCTCTTCTGGCTAAGTGGAGAGTTGCTTCCTCTCCTCAGGGTGCTTTCAGTCTCTGGTCACTGCTCACTTAACAGATTTCATCCAGGAGACATGTACAGCCACTCATTGCTTCTCACTCATGGAATTCATCCAGGAGAACAGCAGCATGGCTCCTGGTGGGGGTCTAGGTCAAGCTGGGAGTCGTGGGCCTGCCTCTGAGAGTGCTCTAGCTTGTGTGCACTGCCTGTCTCCTGTTGACCACAGTGGCTTCGCACACACACAGGGCCCTCAGGGGCTGCCCAGAGCCCCTCAGTGAAGGAAGACATGGTGTTCCTCCCACCTGGGTCAGTGGTCCCTGTCCTAGAGACTAGAGAGAACACCAGACTCTGCCTGCTCTGCATGTCTTTTGGTGTTACAAATGCAAATAAGCAGATGATTCACTTTATTAGGGCTCTCTGGAAATGAGAACCATTTTTATGGAAGTTTCAAGCCATAAGGGAGTAAAGGAAATGGGGGTGGGTGCCTTCCCCCACCTTCCCTCTCCTCTATTTTTTTTTCTTTCTTATTTTTTTCATTTGATCAGTAATAATAGGCAATAAACATAAGTTAGTTAACATCTGTGTCAAGTTTTTATACAGTCCAGGGTCCCCAAGTCCAGTTGAAGAGGCTTGCTTACACAAATATGTTGATTGACTAATAAAAAAGGAAACAAAATCCAGTCCATTTTTGCTGTGACCTCACAATTCATCTCCCCTCCTTGGCCTTTCTAATCTGAGGTGCCAACTTCTTCTGAGAGAGCCCCTGGGCTTTGGAGAGGAGAGCAAGAGACAGTGAGAGACAGAAGATTCAGTTTTTCTCTGAGGTGACACATCAAACTCTTGGGACTGTCCAAGTTCTGTTTGCAATGGACTGGGGGTTGTTTAGTAGTCTTTTTTTATTTCTAGTAATAAAACACAAATAGTAACAAATATTAAAGATTATAACAAGTTACTCTGCAGGCACAGACACATATGCTTGGTTGATATTTTGGTTGGGGCACTATAACTCTTTGACAAAGGGATGCCAATAACTTTCTAATGTGGTCAATAGTTTCCTGACACTAGGGGGCACCAAGGCTACAGTGACAGCCATGTGTACTACCCCCCAGGGGGGTAAAACAGCCATAGATTGAATTGGTATTTTTTTTTCTTTCTGAGTTTACATTTACCAGGCTGTCACTATTGCGTTACATCTTCTTTGGCATGTAAAAGTGTAGCAGGAAAAGTCTGTAGTAAAGCTTCAGAGACCATTTCTTTCCAGTGGTTTGCATAGTGCTTTCTGACACCATGAAGGTCAGCTGTTGATTTGCAGTGCAGTCTCAGCATATTTTTTTTTCCATGCTCATATCATATCTTGTCTTTAGCAAGAGAGTCTTCCTGTCCATTTCTGATGTACACCAAAAGTTATAGGCAAATGGCCTTTGTTTTAGGGGCTTTTAAAGCCTCCCTGGCCAACAGCTCCTCGTAGGGCAGCCCAAAACTGGCACTGAAGCCTTTAACTACCAATGCTTTTTATTTGACTTTAAGGCAAAATTTCAGCCTGGAGGGAGGAGGAGTATTCCTTCCCCCTCTGTAATTCTCACTATCAGAGGAGCCTCTCTTGTTTCCCTGACCCCTAAATCCTGATTTATAGTTTTCCGGAAGGCAGGAGCTGTATCACATACCTATATAAACAGGAACCAAGCTGGAAGGTTTTACCACACCTTTTCAGACTGTCTCCCTCTGGACTGCATACAGCTGGTTCAAGGTGGTAGAACCCAGCTTTTCCTGAGCCAAATTTTATCTTGTTATGTGGGAAAGAAAGGTCAGAGTTATCTCTTGTATAATACAGGGAAACATGAAGAACATTTGTGCCCATTTAATCTAATAGCTATAACTGGGACTCCAGTATAAGTCAGAAGTGGATTGAAAAATAACAACAGTTCTGAATCCCTTATTAGCCTAAGCATGTTCCTATTTTCTATTCTGGAGATAGCCACCCATTTTAATCTTACACAGGAGTCTTTTAGTTAATGTCATGAGACTTAATCACATGTCCTAAGAGATTTGCCCCTAGTTATTAAAATTTATGAAATATTCATTATTTACATCTATCTATCTAGATGGAACAGTTATTTTGAATATACTATTATAAAGTATAAACTTTGAAATGTCTTTGCAAGTCCTGTAGGTTCTAGATGACCTATGAAATATTCATTATTTACATCTATCTATCTAGATGGAACAGTTATTTTGAATATACTATTATAAAGTATAAACTTTGAAATGTCTTTGCAAGTCCTGTAGGTTCTAGATGACCAAATCTCTCCAGATGTTCAGAGATGTTTTACATGGGTTTGGCAAAAAGCCTGTCTGTTCACTCCAAAGATGTTTCACCTAGTGACCAAATGTCTTATATATAAAACATAACTAAAACATAACTAAATACAGAAATGAATAGCTCCTAGAGCAGAAATAATCATTCATTTGAATTAACTACAATCCTTAAGGATCAAGGACTGTATTATGATTTAACAATTTTAGCATATATAGCCATTTATTTATCAGTGAGTAGATTACCAAAAACCTTGCCTTGCCAGGCGTGGTGGCATATGCCTTTAATCCCAGCACTTGGGACGCAGAGGCAGGCAGATCTCTGTGAGTTCAAGGCCAGCCTGGCCTACATAGTGAGCTCCAGGCCAGCTGGGACTAAAGGGAGACCCTGTCTCAAAAAGACCAAAACAAAAAAACCACAAAAAACAAAACAAAAAAACCCCCAAACAACAACAACAACAACAACAACAACAACAACAAAAACCTTGCCTCAAGTTTCAAAGGAGTGTAACCTCAAGTTTCAAAGGAGTGTAACCAGTAAGTGGGGAGAGGCCATATGTACTTAATAGAACATTGAAATGATATATTTTTGTGATCCCATTGGTTACTTTTAATATGGACACTATGTACTATGATAGAAGTGGCAATAACTTTTGTTGAAATTAGTTCATCCCTTAACTCTTCTCATCTTTACAATATCTTAAATCTTAGATGTGGGGGCTGGAGAGATGGCTCAGTGGTTAAGAGCACTGACTGCTCTTGCAGAGGACCTGGGTTCGATTCCCAACACCCACATGGTAGCTAAGAGCTGTCTTTAGTGCCAGGCATGGTGGCACATGACTTTAATCCCAGCAGTCAAGAGGCAGAGGCAGGTGGATCTCTGTGAGTTCAAGGACAGCCTGGTTTACAGAGTGAGCTCCAGGCCAGCTGGGACTAAAGGGAGACCCTGCCTCAAAAATATCAAAAATAACAAAAAAACCCTTAGATATGAATATATATATGTCAAGGTATAAATATATATGGCAATAACAATTATTTTGATGTTATATTTATTAACCAGTTACTCATTTTAATTTACATATAGAGATTTCGTGTTAGAAACCACAAATAAGGGATAACATATAGTGTTTGTTTTTCTGAGACTGTGTCACCTCACTTAGCATAACAGCCTCCAGTTCTATCCGTTTGCCTACAAAATTCATGAAGTCATCCTTTTTTACTGGTGCATAGAACTCCATTGTATAAATATACCACATCTTCATTAGCCACTCATCAGTTGAGGGACATATGAGTTGCTTCCAGCTCTTTGCTATTGTGAAAAGAGTAGCAATAAACATGGCTGTGCACGTACCTCTGCTATAGAATGCACCCTTTGGGCATATACCTAGGAGTGGTACAATTGGGTCAAATGGTAGGTTCATTTTTAGTCTTTTTAGGTTCTCCACACTGCTTTTCATAGGGGCTGCATGAGTTTGCAATCTGACCAGCAATGAATAAAGTGTTACCCTTTCTCCACACCTCCAACAATTAGTGGTATTTATTTTCTTCATCATAGGTAATTCTACCATTATAAGATGAAATCTTAATGTGGTTTTGGTTTACATTTCCTTAATTTCTAATGATGTTGAACAGCTTTTAAGGTATTTCTGAGCCATCTTAAGTTCTTCTCTTGAGAAGTCTCTGTTCAGATCTTTAGCCCATCTTTTAATTGGATCATTCATTTTCTTGGACCTTTGTTTTTTGATATACTATATATATATATATATATATATATATAATATATATATATTATATATGTGTGTGTTGTGTGTGTGTTGTGGTGTGTTTGAATAAGAATGTCCCCCATAGGCTTCAAGTATTCAGACATTTGTCCCCAGTTGGTGGCACTGTTTTGGAGATCTTAGAAGGTGTGGTCACCTGGCAGGAAGTACATCACTGGAGGCAGGCTTAGAGAGTTCAACAAGCCTTGGAGTCTCCAAGTTGCTCTCTCTCTCTGCTGTGGTGCTCATGGAAGAATGTAAACCTCGGCTATCTGCGTCCAGCCCTGCCACCATGCCTCCCCACCCACATGGACTCTAATCCTTCGGGGAACTGTTAGTCGCTAAACTCAAACTCTTCTTTTATAAATGCCTTGGTCATGGTGGTTTTATCACAGCAACAGAAAAAGTGATCATATATATAGATAATATATATATAATATATATATATATATATGTGTCTGTCATATGTGTCACTGGTGAAGATTTCCTCCCATTCTATGGGTTTTCTCATCACTTCTTTGATTGTTTCTTTTGCTATACGGAAGCTTTTTAGTTTAATAAGGCCCCACTTGCTGATTGTTGACCTTAGTTCCTGCACAACTGCTGTCTGATTTAGAAAGTTTTCCTACACCTATATCTTGTAAGTTAGTGCCTATATTATCTTTTTTAAAATTTTATTTTTATTTTTGTATGTGTATGAGTGTACTGTTTGCATGTAGGTTTGTGTACCCATGTCGTGCGATACCGCGGAGGTCAGAAGAGAGTCTTGGATTCCCCTGGAACTAGAGTTCTTCTGGAATTGGAGTTACAGACGGTTCTAAGCTGCCATGTGGGTGCTGGGGATCAAACCTGGGTCCTCTGCAAGAGCAGTCAGTGCTCTTAACCGCTAGGCTATCTCTCTAGCCCCCTATATTATCTTTTAACATATGCAGAGTTTCAGGTTTCACATTGAGGTCTTTGATCCATTTAGAGTTGACTTTTGTGCACAGTGAAAGGTAGGGAGTTTAGTTTCATTCTTCTACAAGTGATCAAATTTTGCCAGCATCATTTATTGAAGATTCTACCCTTCCTCCATTGAGTGTTTTTGGCTCCTTGGTCAAATTTAAGGTGGTTTCAATTGTATGTACTCAAGTTTGGGTCTTGGGTTTTATTCCTTTGAAATATGGGTCTATTTTTATGCCAGTACCATGCTGTTTTTATAACTGTAGCTCTGTAGTAGAGATGAAAGTCTGGTATAGTAACTATTCCCCCTGCATTACTCTTTTTTGCTCAGGGTTGCTTTGGCTATCTGGGGTCTTTTGTTTTTTCATATGGATTTTAGAATTTTTTTTTCTAATTCTGTGAATAAAGTCATGGGGATTTTGATTGGGATTGCATTGAATACACATAGTAATTTGGGAAGGATGGTCATTTTTACTATATTGATTCTTCCAATCTATGAAAATGGGAGATCCTTCCATCTTCTGATGTCTTCCTCAATATCCTTCTTCAAAAATTTAAAATTTTCATTGTAAAGATCTTTAATATCTTTGGTTAGGTTTATTTTGATTTTTTTAGGCTATTGTAAATGGAAGGATTTCCATGTACTCCCTCTCCAATTGCTTGTTTTGGGGATATAGTAAGGCTACTGATTTTTTGTAGATTAATTTTGTAACCCACAACTTTACTGAAACTGTTAATCATTTCTAGGAGTTTTCTACTGGAATTTTTGGGATCCCTTATGTTTAATATCATGTCATCTGCAAAAAGGGATCATTTGACCTCCTCTTTTCTGATTAGTATTCCTTTAATCACCTCTCTTGTCTTATTGCTCTAGCAAGAGTTTCAAGCACTATACTAAAAAAGGAGGGGAGATGGTGGGCAACCTTGTCTGGTTCCTGACTTTAAAGGGAATGCTTCAAGCTTTTCTACGTTTAAAATGATGTTGGCTATGGGTTTGTTGTATATAGCTTAATTATGCAGAGGAATGTTCCCTGCAGTCCAACTCCTTCTAAGACATTAAACATAAAAGCATGCTGCCTTTAAAAAAATTTTTTTTATTTATTTATGTGTATGAGTGTACTGTCTGCATGTAGGTTTGTGCACCCATGTCGTGCAATGCCGCAGAGGTCAGAAGAGGGTCTCGGATTCCCCTGGAACTGGAGTTCTCCTGGAATTGGAGTTACAGATGGTTCTCAGCCTCCATGTGGGTGCTGGGGATCAAACCCAGGTCCTCTGCAAGAGCAGTCGGTGCTCTTAACCTCTAGGCCATCTCTCCAGCCCCAGCATGTTGTCTTTTATCAAAAGACTTTTCTGCATCAATTGAGATGATTTCTAATCTTTGAGTTCATTTATATAATTGAACATGGTTTCTAATCTTTGAGTTCATTTATATAATTTATGACATTGATTTACATTTGTTGAACCATCCACATATGTGAATAACATTTACATGTTATTCACCATGATTAAGTAGGAATAAAACCTATTTAATCATGGTGAATAACATTTTTGATGTGTACCTGTATGTGATTTGCAAAGATTTTCTTGAGAATTTTTGCATCTATATTCAATAAGGATTTGGGTCAATAGTTTTCTTTTTTAGTTGTATTTTTTCCTGGTTTTGGTATTAAAGTGATGCTGGATTCATAGAAGGAACTTTGGAGGTTACCCTCTGATCCAATCCTTTTAAATAACTTAAGTAATATTGGTTGTAGGCCTCTTTAAATGTATGATAAAATTCTTCTGTAAATCCATCTGGGCCTGGCTTTTTTTAGTTGGGAGGTTTTGTATTACTGTTTCAATTTCCTTATATGTTATGGGTCTGTTTAAACAGTTGCTCTCTTCTTGGTTGAGCTTTGGTGAGTCCCATGAGTTCAGATATTCATCCATTTCTTTTAGGTGGTCTGTGCCTTAAAGTCCTGTAAAACTGTGTTTATGAAGTTCAGTTTGCCTAAGTTTGGTGCATATAAATTAATGATTGTGGGTATTAAGGCAGTCATCAAATGTTCATCCATTCTGGAGGTAAGTTCTAGAATCTGTTCTCTGCTTCCATAAGAATAGCTAATTTCTTCTTGAAGCAACACTGGCTCTTTTTCAACCCTCTTCTTTTTTAAAAAATTTTCCCTGGGAAGGGTAGCTAGCTAATTCCTTATGCCCATTTCTGCCCAGTTGGGAAGGGTCTACCACATTTCCATTTTGGGAATGATAATCTGAGAGAAGAGCTGCATCTGGGATTGACCTAGAAACAGAGAGGTTGAGTGTAAGAAGAGCCATTGTCAGAAGTGGAAATACTCTCTAAAGAAGGAAATGAAATTAGCAGGCTGTTCTTTTCCAACTCAGTGGCCTGGGAGTGGTCTAGGTCCAACGATAGCCTACCTTGAGCCAGACTGTGAAGCTGCACTTTTTATTCAAGCTCTTCCCCTTGTATAGACCCTACTTTGCCCTGTACAGTCCCCACCAGCCCCTTCTTACTTCGTTTCAGAAGCAATGTTCAATATCTGCTGTTTATATTTTGCTAAGGCTTTTAAATATATGTATTTTTTTTTTTACAAAGAAGTGCTGGTCTTTATGTTGTGATAACTTGTACTATGTCTCTCTCTAAGGCCTATTATTATAGAACTGCAAGGCTCTTTGCTGTAGATATCCATTAAGTGCACGGAATTACAGCTCAACACACAGAGCAAAATGAAAACCCCACACTAACCTCATGGAAATGCAAATGCATGATAAAACTGTCCGTGTTCCCAGATGGAGGGGCCCATACATCTGCCCCTGCATTGTCATAGAATGTAAGGTTCTCATCTGATGAGTCCATCGATATGAGAAAGCTAGTTTAAATTGACTAGACTATCTATCAATGCCACAGCTGTGGTGACAGAGTATACCATTGTAAGAAATGCACTGTGAAGATGAATGAGGTGTCCTGCCAGCCCTCAGGACTTGTCTAGAGAAGGAGATAAAGCCTGTGAACTGGGAGATACAGATCACATAATGGTAAGGCCATAAGAAAATCCCAGAGCACTGTAGGAGTTAGAGGAAAGATAGATGAGGTATACTTTGAAGGATGGACAGCATTCACTGTGCAGAAGGACCAGGTGATGGATGACCTCAGATGGTTGACTAAGGTCTTGACCTTAATGGCTAAGAGAAGGAATGCCAGCTGCTCCCCTACACCCCCACCCACCCATCACACAAAACCAAGGAGATTCCAGGAGTTAACTATAGCGTGCTTTCTTGGCTGGAGTGTGGCTTCTCAATCCAGGTGCTTGGTATACAAATGCCAAAAGACCAAGGGTATTAAGGCTGCCACAAAGGTGTCCTCTCAGATCCCCCTGCAAGAGGGCCTTGGTGGGATTCTCTGGCAGCTGACTGACAGCCTCCACCTGCCACACCTGTGGATCATGGTAGCATACATAGCTGGCCACACGTGCGCAGGCTCTTCCTGGATGATGATCACACAGCAATGCTAGGATCTCTGGCTCAAGCACAGCTCATCAACCTGGCTGGGACCTGCTCAGGGCTGCTGTGAAAACTGGGGTTCCTTCTGTCAAATCCTTCTTCTCTCTCTGCCTACTTTCCCTTCACCCTTTATCCTCCACAAGCACCTCTCCTCCATAATCTTGTTACTTCTTGTAAGACATGTGCTTGTTACCAATTAAGTTGTACTGAAATAAAACCCTTTTGCCATTCTGTTCTGAAAACGGGAAACCATGGACAACTGTGAGGCAGGGGACCGAACACATAGCATCATCTGACAGGAGTGTGTACAGAGCGTGTTCACTCAGAGTTGAAACCAATTAGGGTCCATATTAGTAACTCAAGTTATGCAAAGGTTTGGATGGGGTGGGGGTGAGGATAAAGAAGGGAGGGGCTAAGTACAAACCACAGTGTAACAGCTCTCTTACTGGCTGCCCTCGTCCCTTCCAACACTCCTGTCAGCAAGGAAAACAATGAGAGACAGCAAGTTTGGAAGAGAGAGAGCACTGATAAAGGAAGGAAGCCTGCCTCAGCCCTACCACTAACCAGCTGTGCACCCCAGGAAATGATTGCATGTCTGACCTAGCTCTCTGCTGCCTGGCAATGCACAAATGGATGGGGCAAGCTGACCTTGAATCTATTCCTGTTCTACCATGTTTCCCCATTTTAACTTTCAGGAGAATATACATAAAATAAAAAATTTGGGGTTGGAGAGGTGGCTCAGTGGTTAAGAGCACTGGCTGCTCTTGCAGAGGACCCAGCTTTGATTCCCAGCACCTCCAAGAATCTAACAACCATTTGTAACTCCAGTTCTAGATGGGTCTCACTCCCTATTCTGACCAATGGGCACTGCACAGCACAGGAGCACGTACACACACGCAGACAATACATTCATACACATAAAATTAAATCATACCTAAAAATTAAAATCTCCATCTTAAAATTTCATTTATTTATTTATTTATTTATTTATTTATTTATTTAGTTAGTTAGTTAGTTAGTTAGTTAGTTAGTTATTTTGGACTTTTTGAGACAGGGTCTCCTTGTAGCCCCAGCTGTCCTGGAATTAGCTCTGTAGACCAGGCTGGCCTTGAACTCACAAAGATCTGCCTACCTCTGCCTCCCAAGTGCTAGGATTAAAGGCATGTGCCACCAAGCCCATCTTAAAATTTTATTTTTAAAAATGTTCTGTTCTGGAAGGTTAAGTGCACTCATGTTGGTGTGTAACCATCACTGGCATCTATCTTAACAATTCTTTGTATTTTGTTAAACCAAACTGTTAGGCAGGGCCTAGGCTTGGAGATTTAAAGATGGCACCTACCACCCTTCTCTTCTGGTCAAAATCCTACCTCATCTCAGGTAGCTGATGCAACTTCCCTTCTGGATGTCACCAGCCACAACAAGAGCACAGCCTAAGACCATATATGGTTATATTCCAGGTTCATGACGAACACTAAAGACCCGCTTTGTCCCCTCCCACTGCACCAGGTTTGCCCTTACAAGTACATGCTTTGTCTCACCATATTTACCTCATCTTCCTCTCCCCAGAACTTATAAAAGCCCTCATCCCCAGCCCAAGCACAGGACTCCCCTGGCCTCCCTCTCTGAGACCAGTGGACCTGCCCGGGAGCTTGTCCTAATAAACCTCCTTTTATACTTTGTTAATCTGGTTTGATCTGGCCTGTTTTGCATTGGGAAAAAGCCTTTCACAAACTCTATACCCTGTATGCGCTAACTTCCCATTCCCCTCTTTCAGGCCCTGACAATCCCCATCCTGTCTCCTGCCTCTATGAATTTGACTGTGCTAGGTACCTCATATGAACAGAATCATAAAATACGTGTCCTTTGATGTCGAGTTTATGCCACTTAGCATGATGTCTTCAAGGTTTATTTATGTTGTAGCACAGGTCAGCTTGTCTTCCGTTTAAAATCTTCCATTATAACACTCCATTGTGTATATGTCACATTTTATAATGGTTTATATTCCATGTCAATTTGACTGGATTTAGAATCAGGATGGAAACACACCTCTGGACATGTCTGTGAGAGAGTTTCCAAAAGCTTTAACTGAGGAAAGTAGACCCGAATGTGGGTGTGACCATCCATAGGCTGGAATCCCAGACTGAATAGAAAGAAGAAAGAGCTGAGCATTTGCCACTGTTTGCTTTCTGACTGCTCAGACAATGTGGCCAGCTGCTTCATGTTCATTGCTGTGGTGCATTCCCTAAGCACAATGGACTGTAACCTCAAATGTGAGCTAGAATACACCCTTCCTTCCTTAAGTTGTTTTTGTCAGACACCTGACAAAGCAAGCAAGGTAACTAATGCTCCATTTATCTGTCGATAGATACTTTGGGTGCTCTTGCCTTTTGGCAAGTGTAAACCCAGCTATGCAAAAATATCTCTCTAAGACTCTCCATTCCATTCTTTGAGGTAAATACCCAGATGTGGGACTGATGGATGATGTAATAGCTTGCTCTTTTTTAAAGCTGTGCCTCGTGGATTTTCCAAGCATCCCCACAATAACCAATGAGGGTGAATTCAAGAACTGGTAACTGTCCAGGAATAGCTAGCACATCACAATTTATTTTACAAATTCATCCAAGTTTGACATTCTGTATTATATTCTATCCGCATTTGCTTTTTAAAGTACATTCTAGTTTAAGGAAAATTTGACTCTGCAGAGTCTAGGAACATTTTGCTCCAAGGCAAGTCCCATTTATCCTGTGGCTTCCCTGGGCTCTTCTCTGGGACAACATCTACTTTGATTACGTGAAGAACTAGGTTGCTTTTCAGATCCCATGTAGCTCTAACAATCTCTGACTTACAGCAGCACCCTCCCAGGGGAATCTTCCCTTTAAAGGAGGACAAAGTGGGAGGAGGGCTCATCTTTCTGAGCCAGGAGGAATGAGTCACCAGCAGTGGGAATTTGAGAGAGAGAGAGAAAGAGAGAGAGAGAGAGAGAGAAAGAGAGAGAGAGAGAGAGAGACTGCAAAGAGGATGGAGCATTTCTGGATCTGAATGCGGGTCTGGAACAAGAGCAGGGAAGATGAGCCCTTCCTGGTTTTGTTTTCCAGCTTCCACAACACGGCAAAATTGGAGAAAGTTGACTTCTGTAAGTTCAGCTGCATAGAGAAGTAGTTAGTGCAGTGACATGTATTGCAGAGAGTCAGGAAAGTGGACACTCTGTGTCCACTCAGGTGCATTTCACGTTGTCTAAATATGTGGCTTCTCTTTGGGGTTGCTTTTATGTAGCCTGGGAAGTGTGTGACAATGTGTGTCCTGAGCCATCAGTTGTTTTATGATTGTGTAGTCACTTGCTGGGAGGAAGTCCTAAGAAGACACTGTGACTATCCACTTGGGAAATTCTGACTTTATCCCAGGAATCAGGAGCAAAGGCTGTGGTAGTCATTGTAAGCAAGGCTGCACTTCCCACCAGCAGAGCTTCTGGCCTCTGCCAGCTGTGGACTGGCCCATATCCCCCTACCTTTGATCTCCCCTGAGAGTCTGAGAAGGAAGTGTCAACAGGCAGGAGGGCAGACAGGAAAGGCCTAGAAATTCTCCTCCTGTGGAGTCAGCAGTGCTCAGAAAAACAGTCTATTAATATGGCTTACTCCTCTGAAAGAGGAATGGAGCTGAAAGTCAAATTCATGTTAATAGGAATCTTCTATCCCAGAGCTTCACATCCCCTTCTCATATAAGGCATATCATAATGTCTATCTGCCCCAGTATCCACACACACATGGCATGCCCCCTATAGATCCTCCTTACAGATCCTTCTCCCAAATGGAAGGAGTTCCTCCCCCAGCTGTTTCAAATGACCATCTTCCTGCAGCAGACTGTCTTCTGCTGCCAAGTGTCCTCCAGAAATACCCCAGCTGAGGAGAGTCTCATAGTCCAAAGTCAGAGCCCTTCCTGACTCAGGTTTCCACCCAGCACATTGCAGAAGATAGCAGCCAAGCAGAAAAGGAGGACCAGGAAGAAATGGCTTTGGATTTGTAAACTGCCACACTGACAGTTGGCTGTGACGTAGATGATCTAAGCTGAGGGCCTCAGGGCAACCATGGGCAGCCTGGGAGGAGTGGATATCACTGATGTTGCCACCCCCTAATCCCAGTGAAGCCAAGGCAGATGGAGCCAGACCCATCTGTATCCATCAAGGTTCTTCCAAAGAACAGAACTAATAGCACATGGTTGATGGGCAGTCACAGAGCCAGAGAATCCCACACTAAGTCCCCACCAGTACTGATTATGTGTGGGTTTATGTTTTTAAAAAAATTTGTTTCAATGACACATTACTGTTTTATTAAATAGACAAAGGCAGATTGCCGGGTTTTGGCATGACTCACCCATATTCTCTCAGAGATCGGAAGTTTATGGCAAGTGTGTCACCCCAACTTTCAACTTTATGATGAGATCATCAGCTTGTTCCTTCTGGAAAATATATTTTAGGGGATGTGGAGTTTTTTATTGCCAGAATAAGAGATCCTTTTCTTCTTTTTACAAATTGATGAATAGCATCTCTAGACTACATGTGTTTTCTGAGATCTCCAAACCTCATCTCAAGGCAATAAGGAGAATTACACAAGAATTCAAACAAAATAGTATTCATTTGCTCTCTGTCTACCTGGATGGTTTTTGTGGGTGGTGGAGAGCTTCAAGTACCTCACATAGAGCTTATTAGCCCCTGGGGAATCTCAGTGTACCTGGCAGCCTGTCTCCTCACTGGCACAGATTAGTTACCAGTGCCATGACATGTCAGAAAGGGA
This sequence comes from Rhizomys pruinosus, assembly GCA_009823505.1. NCBI lineage: Eukaryota > Metazoa > Chordata > Mammalia > Rodentia > Spalacidae > Rhizomys > Rhizomys pruinosus. Next base: position 1,047,730 of record VZQC01000029.1, read on the forward strand.
TCTGGCTAGGAACAGAAGAAAGGATTGGCAGTAGTGGGGACATCTTGTGACCTGAGACAACAAACCTCCCTGTCTAACATTTGGTCTGTGGTTTTCTTCCACACTGCCTGCCATCGCTGGGAGTGCAGCAGGAGCAGATTGATCTGGGGTGTGGAGGGGTGGGGAGTGCGTGAGGAGCCACTGGGCAGGGGAGAGTGGGAAGGAGCAGGCTACTTTGACAGGGCTAGAGGACTCTTTTGTGAAAGAAAGGGCTGTGTCAGAAGGAAAGTCTGAGGTGCCTGGAGTTCAGAACTGGTTTGTAGAGGGAGGAGTGGTAGAGGAGCATTCGAGGTTTCCTGTCCCTGATCAGAGAGGTGAACTTCACGGATGGAGTTGGTTGTGCCTAGGAAAAGTCAGCACCATGTCGCTTAGAGGCGTCATCTTAGAAATGTCTATTTTGAGGTACTGTCTCAGTTTCTCTTCCTGCTGCTGTGAAAAAAGTAGCCCGACAAAAGCAACTTAAAAGAGAAAGGGTTTATTTGGGCTCACAATTCAAGAGTATGGCCCATCATGATTGGGAAGGCATGGCAGCAGGTTCTGGAGGCAAGGTGGCTGGTCGCACTGGGTCTGCAGTCAGGAAGCATTAATGAATGCTGGAGCTCAGCTCATTTTAACCTTTCAGTTCTGCACTTAGAGTGGTTCTTCCCATTTGGATTAACTTGATCTTGAAAATCTCTCACAGACATGGCCAAAGAATTGTCTCTGAGATAATTCTAAATTCTGTCAGGTTGACAATCAATATAAACCATCATAAGTGTAGTCCAAAGCTCATTCCTGGCTTCTGCAGGTTGTGGCTGAGTGGCACTAACCAGAAACCATCTCTGTCTAAGTCCATATGGATGAGCCAAGATCTCATCTGCAGTGATGTCTTGGGAAAGCAATCCTTTTGCTGATGTCCAAACCAGACCTTCACCCTGGATGAAATCCAACTGTGAGACAGGCCAATAGCAGGACAGTTCAGGGTCTAAGGGAATTTGCAGGCCAGCAGCCATTCCAGACTCTTCTACCCTATCAGCAGGCCCTGGGAGGCCTTCCCACTTGGGACCTTCCCTCATCATCTCAGGGCAGAACTTACAGCCAAGCTGAGCCCATGAAAGGGCAAAGGGCTTTTTGCTTCACACTTTATATTTCTCTGCAAATGGTGAGTCACCCAGATGTAGGGTGAGAGGAGGGCCCCAGAAGGCAAGCCACAGCTGCCTGCCAGGAGAATCTGAGCAAGCAGCCATTTCCACTGACAGATGTAAGTGGGGGTAGATTATGTCCTCTATAAAGCCTGTGCCTTAGTCATGAAGGTCACCAGCTCATGTGTGTCATACCAAGAAGGGATGTAAAGGGTTGGATAGGTAGCAGTCTGGGGCTGGAGGAAGGAGAAGAGAGGAATATGCTTGTATAGCAAAGGGGACTTCAGTTTTTATTTTCTCTTTGTTTTTGAATATTCCAGTTTCCCTTTAGAATAATTTTGTAGTTAATCAGGTTTGAATCTTCACAGGCTCTTGTCACAAGATGAAGTTTCAGACTCTAGCACTGCAGTTCGGCATGTAACTTGTGCCAACCACAAATACATGGGGAATGAGAAACAGGCTTGGCTTTGGACAGAGGCTGTCACATCTTGGTTCTTCTTTACCAGGACAATCCCCTACTACGTTGCTGGCCAGCACTGTCCTCCAGCTGGCTGCCCTTCCCTTCTCTCTGCTTCCTACAGTCCTCTTTTCCCAAGTCTTCCTTAGATGACCAGCACTCAGCAGTCTGTCCCTCCTGCAATCCTTCCAGGGTGCTTAATAACAAAGGTGAAGGGGGAAAAAAATTTGAGATGTTGAAAGGTCCAGATCCTTCTATGATTAGAGATGAGATCTTATCCAAGATGCAAAACCTCAAAAAATCTATCCAAGATTTCTTCTTCTGTATCCCTGGCCTAGGTTCCTGGGAGAAAGTAGGTTGTCTGAGGTTGATGCATGGAAGTGACAGATACCAAGAAAGGACTCTTGGTGTTGGCTCTACTTCTTCTGCTTATTCATTATCATTTTTTTATTATTGTTTTAGCCTCCATAATATTTATATATATATATATTTTGGTTTTTGCTTTTTTTTTCAAAGTCTTGCTGTGTTTCTCACACTGACTTTGAATTCCTCAGCTCAATCACTCCTCCTGTCCTACCTCATATGTACCCGGGACTGTAGGCATGCAGCACTGCATCTCATTCATCCATGATTTTACACATATTATTTACAATTATCCACTGGTATCCTTGGGTTTTGATCTATTGATTCAGCCAACTGGGGGTTGACAGTATTCTAAAAATAAAATTGTGCTTGCTCCAAACACAATTTGTAGACATTTTGTCATTATTCTGTAAATAATACTATATGATAACAATCTACACTATATTAGATATTACAGGTAATCTATAGGTGAATGAACATACATGGTAGTGCATGTGTTCTGCGCAAGTGCCACACTACTTTATGCAAGGGACTTGAGCACCTGTGGGTTTTAGTATTCATGGGTTGATTCTGGAATCAGCCTTGTGGATGCCATAGGAAACACTAATATATTATATATATATATATATATATATATATATATATATTTGAGATGTTATGTATCAATTCATTATGAATTGACTGAGTTCGTTCTCTGAAGAAACTTTTTGGGAGGCCTATCATATTTCCACCTCTTGTTCCAGGCACTAGAAATTCAAACAGAAAAAAGTGTCTGTTCTTTTTTTTTTTTTTACTTTCAATTTTTTTTATTTATGGTTTTTACATTTTTTTGTACAAGATTATGTTACAATTGATCTAGACCCGCTGTCCCTTCCAAATCCCTCCCACCCCACCAGATTCCCCCTTTCAGTCAGTTCTTTGTTGCAGTCTTTTCTGTTATTGGTTTGTTTTTGTTTCTTCCAATATGCCTCATTCCAAGAAGAAATATTACAATAGGTTACTGGCGCTTAGCATCCCGCAGATGAGGAAACCACTTGTTTTTCTGGGAGGGACTGGTTACTTCACTTACATTAATATCTTCTAGCTCCCTCCATTTACCTGCAGTTCATGATGTCGTCTTTTTTTTTTACTGCTGCATAGAACTCCATTGTGTAGATGTTACCATATTTCTCTACATCCACTCCATTAGTTTGAGGGGCGTTTGGGTTGGTTCCAGCTTTTTTGTATTGTGAACAGAGCTGCAATAAAACATAGTGTGCATTGTATTCTCCGGTAAGAGAGTCTTGGGGTATATACCCAGGAGTGGTGTGACTGGGTAGGTTGTAAGCTCATTTTGAATCTTCCAAGGTGTTCTCAAACACTGTTTTCCATAGTGGCTATACAAGTTCTATTCCCACAGCAGTGAATGGTGTTCCCCTTTCCCCACGCCTCTCCAGCACTTGGTTCAGCATTTGTTTTCTTGTTCTCCTAGCCAGTTTTCGGAGTAAGATGATACTCTTAAAGTGGTTTTGATTTGCATTTCCTTATAATTGCGACATTGAACATTTTAAAAGATATTTCTCAGCCATCTCTAATCTCACTTGTGAGTCTCTGTTCAGCTCCTGGCTCCATCTTTTGGTGATCATTGTTTTCTTTCTTCTTTGTTTTTTGGTAGTTTATACTCTGGAAATAATGCTTTGTCTGATGTAACTACAGTGAAGGTTTCCTCCCACTCTGTTGGGTTTTTCTCTTCACTTTCTTGATTGTTACTTTGATTCTACAGAAGCTTTTGATTTTAATGAAGTCCCATTTTGTCAATTGCAACCTTAATTCTTGTGTAGCTACTGTCTGATTTAGGAAGTCTTTTCCTTATGCCTAGTCTTGTAGTCTGTCTGCAACTTTTTCTTTCTATCGCCTTCAGGTTTGGGGTTTCACATTGCGCCAGTAGGTTCTACCTTTTAAGGGGAATGCTTCTGTTATTTTCCCAATTAGGATGATGTTGGCTGTTGGTTTCTGTATATGGTTTGATTACATTGAAGAATGATCCCTATAATCCAATCACTCTAGGACGTTGGTGGTTTTGAATGAGTGTCCCCCACAAGGCTTAAGTATTCAGACATTTATCTCCAGTTGGTGGGGAAACTGTTTTGGAGGGTCTTAGAAGGTGTGGCCATGCTCGGGAAGTATGTCACTGGGGCAGGCTTGAGTGAGTTAACAAGCCTTGCAGTCTCGTCTCTCTCTCTGCTTCCTTTGCTGATTGCGAATGTGACCTCGGTTGCTGCTCTAACCCCAGCTGAACCTATTTCCCACCACAATGGACTCTAATTATTGGACCATCAATCGTAAGCTTCAAATAAACTCTTTTTTTATAAGTTGCTTTGGTCATGTTGTTTTATCACAGCAACAGAAAAGTGACTAAACAAGTTATTTGGTACCAGAGATGGGCTGTTTGGCTGTGAAGAACCTGACCATGTGGATGTTTGGAGAAATGTGGAAGACTTTGGAACTTTGGGCTAGAAGCTGTTGACTACTGTAAGCAGAGCTTCAAAGGCCATTCTAGTGAGAAGCCTGGAAGAAAGCATTGCTGCAAAAAAATGTAGTTCCAGAGAAAAATAAAGAGTTAGGCAGCAACTGAGATATTTGATAAAGAGTCTGGCAGCATTTGCCCACAGCCCAAATGTTGCTGATGCTAAGTTGAAAGCAAGGACTCGATGTCTTTGCACAGGAGGATATTTCAAGACAGCCAAGTGAGAAATGGTGGTGTGGCTATTAATGGTGAATATTGTACAGGTCTATAGAGAGAAGAAGAGCAGATGGGGTAGAAAGAAATGCAGAATTACAGTTTGGATCTGAAACCCCACTAGGAAGATTGGTGGTGCCAAGGCATGTGAAGGAGAAGTTCCTTTTGATAAGGAGGTTATTAAAGTTGATTAAGGAGAGGCTGAGCTATTTACAAGTAAACAGTGGAAACGTGAGATTAAAGTGATTAAGGAAGGCCTAGCTATTTACAAATAAACAATGGAAAAGTAGATTAAATTGATTAGGAAGGTCCTTGAGATTTACAAGTAAACAACAGAAAAGTACCTTCAGGGCAAGACCCTACCCAAACTAATCCTAACTTTTGAAAGGAAACTACTGAAAAGGGTTTTCTGCTCCAAGTTCAGGCAGAGGAAAAGTTCAAAATGTGGTTGAAATAGGCCAGGAGTCCATCCCAAAACTTGCAGCCAAACTACGGGCAAGTTTCATTCAACGTGGGTGAGCTACTTTAGAGGCATGAAGTTTGCAATATGTGAAGGGGTCTCAGTATCTTCTTCCTCCACTGTTTTCAGAGAGCTGCCAAGGTGAGAGAGAGAGTGCAGCAGGGGTGTCCCTCATAAAGAATGCCCTGATATGCCCATTGCAGAAGCTGTGAATGTGAAGCTTGTTTTGGCAGTGGAACCCCAGAAGACATTTGAGATGGCAGATCCTGTGAGATATTTTGCCAACAAGAGCTGCATACGGGGAGTGGTACAGGCCTAAGGAGAGATGTATGTTGCATACAAGCTGGAAGAGCTGAGCCATCTAAGCCCTTTGGAAGTCAAAGTCCCAGACGTCCACATGGAGCTACTGACTTGTGTTTGCCTGCAGTTTTCAGTCCTGTTTGGTCAGTATTTTCTCACTATGCCTCTATTCCTCCCTTTTGGAATGGGAATGTGTATTCAGTTCCACGTACGTATTGGGAGTATGTAATTTGGTCTTTTTGATTTTATAGCAGATTACAGTTTAGGAGAGTTGGCCTGAGTCTCAGAAGAGACTTGTGGACTGTGATTTTTGAATGGCATTGAAACTGGTAAGATATGTGGGACTTTTAAGGTTGGACTAAATGCATTTTGCATCTTATATGGTCAGGAGCCTATGGGGCCAGGGGATGGAATTTGGTGGTTTGAATGAGTGTCCCCCATAGGGCTTTACACGTATTCAGCACATTTTGTCTCCAGTTGTGGCACTGTTTTTGGGGTCTAGAAGTGGTGGCCATGCTAGAGGAACGTATGTCACTGGAGTGGGCAGGCTTTGTGAGTTTTAACAAGCCTTGCAGCTCCAGTCGCTCTCACTTGCTTCTCTGTACGCATTGCAAGTTGTGACCCTTGGATTGCGGCGCCCTCCCACCCGGCCACACACTCCCACCACAAGTGGACTCTAATTTCCCGGGGGGGAAACCGCCACCATCATAGCTCAATAAACTCTTCCTTAAATAATTTCCCTTTGGTCATGGTGTTTTTTTCACCCGCAACATGAAAAGCTTGACTAATACGATGTTAAACATGAAGGGATGATGTGATTTTGTCAAAGGCTTTTTCTGCAGTCAAATTTAGAGAACTGATGGTGTGCTGTTGTCTTTCAGTCCATTTATATGTTTGATGATATTTTATGATTTTTGATTCATATGTTGAACATCCCTGCATTTCTGGTATGAATCCAAACTTGGTCATGATGGAGATCTTCTGAGGGGGGGTCTGTATGTGATTTGCAAAGTATTTTGTTTAGGAAGTTTTGCAATCTGTGTTCATTAGTGAGATGGGCATCAGTTATCCTTTTTGGTTGTATATCTTTGCCTGGTTTTGGTTAGTGGTTAGTATAGTGTGCTGCTTCATAGAAGGACTTTGGGAGTATTCCTCTGTTTGTATCCTTTACCAATTTATCCTAATAAAGGTTTGAAGAATCTTTTGAATATGAATTTGTTCTAGAATTCTGCCATGCAACGCCTGTGGGCCTGGGCTTTTTTTAAAGTTGGGAGTTTTCTTATTCCATCTTCAATATTTCATGTATTTATTATTGGTCATTTAGGGTGTGTGATCTCTTCTTGGTTGAGCTTTGCTGGTTCCCAGGGATATGCACCTATTACCTCCAGTTCTTCTATGGTTTTCACAACCCCAGTTGAGGTATAGGTTTTTGCAAGATGGCCTGTTGTGTCGGATCTTTTATCCTTGTTTGTCTTTCACCATTTCCATCATGGATTTGTATTACTTTGGCGTTGTTTCCTTCTTCTTTTGTTTACCCTGGGCTCGCGTCTGTCCTACCTCTGTTCTTATTCTCCAAACGCACCCTGTTCGGATCATTGACTTTTTTCTGTGTGGGTTTTCTTTAGTTCCTTGCTTAGTGATTTCTGCTTGCTTTTGTTCTTTCTTCCTGTTACTGTGTTGTATTGGTTCCATGTTGTTGTTGCTCTCTCAACTGTTTTTATAGCTAGCAGTGTTAGTCATTCACTTGTGTTCTTCTGTGTTATTGATGTGTAGGCCTGCAGGACATAACTTCCCTCTTGTCCTGCTTTTACACAGTCGATCCCATGGTTTTGTTGTGTATTGTTATCATTGTATTCAGGTTCCGGACGTGCTTAGATTCATTCTTATATCTCTGTTGCCAATTCATTATTCAAGGAGTATTGTTTAGTCTCCCTGTGTTCTGTAAGTTTGTGGCTTATCTGGGTGTTGATGATTAAGCTTTATTGCATTTTTGTGGTCTGAATAGAATGCATAACAATTATTTCAATTTCTTGATATTTTTGGGATGTTTTTTTCTGTGCCCCCAGTATGAGGTTGATTTTGGAGAGATGTTCCTATGGGGTGTTGTATAGAAGTGTATTTATCTTGGTTGCTGATGGTGGAATATTCGAGTAGATGTTCTGTGAGGTCCATTTGATGTATTGTATCATTCAGTGTTCAGATATTCTCGTTTTGTCTCTTGTCCTGTTGACCTGTCACAAAGACTCAGTAGGGGGTATTGAAGTTTCCCTAATATTAGTGTGCTAAGGTTAATCTGTGTCTTGAGGTCCTGAAGAATTGTCTTTATAAAGTTTGGTGCAGCAGAGTTTGGTGCATATATATTCATGATTGTGAAGTCTTCATGGTCAATTTTTCCTTTGATAAAGATGTAATGGCCCTCTTTGTCTCTTTTGATTTCTTTTACTTTGAAGTCTATTTTGTCTGATATTAAAATAGCAACACCTGCTTTCTTTTTGGTACCATTTGCTTGGAATATTTTTTCCATCCCTTCACCTTAAGTTGGTTCCTATTAGTGAGATTGAGATGGGTTTCTTGTAGACAGCATATAGATTGGTTTTGTTTCCTAATCCAATCTCCCAGTCTATGTCTTTTGATTGGGGAATTTAGTCCATTAATATTTAAGGTTATAATTGAAAGATGCATATTGCTTCTTTTCACCTTATTATCCATTTGCATTTTTAGTCTCAGTTTCTACTTTTGCAGTTATGTTTTTATTAGTTTCTCTTTCTAGGTGCTTGGGGATGGTTCCTTCTCTCTTCTGTCCTTTGAATTGCTTCAAGTATTTTCTGAAGGATTGGTTTTCCAGACACGTATTCTATCATCTTGTTTATGTCATGGAAGGTTTTTCTCTCTCCTTCAACTATAATTCACATTTTTTCTGGGTATAGAACTTGGGTTGGCATCCATAGTCCTTTAACACTGGGAATGCTTTGCTCCATGTTCTTCTTGCTTTCATGGTTTGCACTGAGAAGTCAGTCGTAATTCTGATGGGTTTCCCCTAATATGTGACTTGTTGTTTTTTCCTTGTGGCTTTCAGAATTTTGTCTTTGTTTTGTGACTCTAGCATTTTAACTATGATATGGCATGGGGAGTTTCTTTTCTGATCTTGTCTGTTTGGAGTTCTATGTGCTTCTTGTATTTGTATGGGTTTGCCTATTTTTAGTTTGGGGAAATTTTCATCTATTATTCTGTTGAAGATCTGATCAATAATATTCTCTTGGGATTCTTCTCCTTCATTTATTCCTATGATGAGGAGGTCTGATCTTTTCATAGTGTCCCATATTTCCTGGTTGTTCCACTTTTGTGTATTTTTAATTTTTTCATAATCTTTATTTGAGCTTTTTAGTTGCTTTGTGTTATCTTCCAGGTCTGATATTCTTTGTTCCGCTTCCTCCATTCTATTTCTGAGGCTTTTTCCATTCCTTTCCTCTTGATTGGATGAGTATTCTATTTCCTTTTTCATTTCATCCTGTGATTTCTTTAGTATTTCCACTTCTTTTTGGAGCATCTCAATCTCTTCTTGGTGCTCCTTACTTCGCTGGTTGGCTTCCTTTTTCAGTGTTTCCACTTCCTTCCAGAGTTTGTCATTTTCTCCCTTTAGTTCTTTCTGGAGTTTGTCTTTCTTTCCCTTTAGTTCTTTCTAAAGTTTGTCATTGTCTCCCTCTAGGTCCTTCTTGAGTTTTACATTCTCTCTCCTTAGTTCTCTGACTTGTTCTTTATATTCTTTAATTTCTCTGAATAGGTCTGAAATTGTTCCTCTGAGATCCGTTTTTTGGGTCACTCCCAGGGGGATCCCACTGTAGCAATCTCCTACAGGGTTGGTAGAGCTTGGTGTGGAATTATCCTGCACCTTTCCATTGTTGTCCCTTTGTCGTGTCCCTGGCATATGGGTTTCTCTTTTTTTGCCTGTGCTTCAGGTGGTCCTGGCAAGTCCGTGATCTAACCACTGCTCACTCCAAGAGTCTGTTTTTAACACAAAGCCTTGTCATATGCTTCGTTGTAAAGTCACTGTGTGTGTGTGTGTTTTATAGAACATAAAGTAAAAATAAATAAACAAAACTGTTTCTCCTAGTGGAGTGTAAAAAGTGCCATATAAATATTTGTTGAGTCCTAATCTTTGGAATTTGTGATGCATTCTGAAAAATGCCTTTGTTATATTCTTTTTTTTAGAAAGGCTGGAGATGGTGGTGCCTGTCTTTGATTCCAGTACTCTGGAGGCAGAGGCAGGCAGGTGAGTTCAAGGCCAGTCTGGTGTACATAGTGAGTTCTGGGACAGGTGGGGCTACAGAGGGACCCTGTTTCAAAAAGACCAAAATAAAGTTTTATGGAATATGTTTCCAAATCAAATAATAACATTAAAACTATATACATATAGTTGTTATTTAAGCTAACTATTATTTTTAAAGTTTCCTTAAACATTACATTATAAAATATCAGACTATTGTTTCTTTCTTTTCTTTTCTTTTTTTTTTTTTTGCTGTTTTTGAGACAGGGTCTCTCTATAGCCCCAGCTGGTCTGGAACTTGCTCTATAGACTAGGCTGGCCTTGAACTCACAAAGACCCACCTGCCTCTGCCTACCAAGTGCTGGGATTAAAGGCATGTGCCACCACACCTGGCTAGACTATTGTTTCTTAAAGAATCACAGAGGTAAATTCTGAGGTCTCTGGTCTCAAAAATCTTCAACAATCAATAAATCAATCAATCAATCACTATGTAACTTTGTTACCATTTTCCTTCTTTTTGGTGGAAGCATTTAAAATCAACCCTTTTAGAATGATGATTCAAGCATACACTACAAAATTATTCATTATGACTAACATGTTGTACATTAGCTTCTCAGGGTTTACTCATTTTTGTGTAAGTAAAATTTTGTAGCTTTTATCAACAATTTCTCATTTCCTGCTTCTACTGTAAAAAATCATTCCCATACAGCCTTGCTTTTTTATAAAAACACCATATCCTTATTCATTACATCAAATTCACAGCTAAGAGCTTGTACTTTATGCTTTGAACAAAGCTTATAAAGCAATGTGTTTTCTACTTGAAGCATGTCTCAGCCTTCTTGCACTCCAGTACCCTAAGTAACACTTCAACTCTGTGCTTTGGGAGCATCTATCCCAGCCTTTGATGTTCATGATTCTACTCTTAGCTTTCTTTCTTTCTTTCTTTTTTTTTTTATAACACTCCTTGCATTTAGCAAATTTACAAAGACCGAAATCAAACTATAGGTCAAATGCAAAACATATTTAGGGATTCACAGTTTAACTATATAAGCTTGTATACAAGTAAAAAATAAACATTACATTCCTAAATTACATGGCGAGCTCATGTGTATTTTAATGTACTTAAAAAAAAGTTCTTTCTCGCTGGGCATGGTGGCGCACGCCTTTAATCCTAGCACTTGGGAGGCAGAGGCAGGCGGATCTTTGTGAGTTCAAGGCCAGCCTGGTCTACAGAGTGAGTTCCAGGACAGCTGGGGCTACAGGGAGACCCTGTCTCGAAAAGACAAAAAAAAAAAGTTCTCTGAAGCTTCAGAACACCCACGCGCTCTTCCTGGATGTGCAGGATGAGTGGGGTAAAACCCAGGGGGCCATGGAAGCTACCCTGGCCCTGGAGAAGAACCTGAACCAGGCCCTCCTGGATCTTCACACCCTGGCTTCTGCCCCCACAGACTTGCACCTCTGTGATTTCCTGGAGAACCACTTCCTGGATGAGGACGTGAAGCTCATCAAGAAAATGGGTGACCACCTGACCAACCTTTGCAGGCTGGCCGAAGCTGACCAGGCCACAGCCATTTCTGCGAGAGTATCTGTTCCAGCGCCTCACCGTCAAGCATGAGGAGGCGGTCTCCATACCTTCCAACGGGCTCTCCCCGCCCTGTTCCAGGCTGCCTCCGAAACTCCCCAGCCACTAGGCAGCTTTGTAACCGCCCTGGAGCCCCTCCTAAGCCTTTGACCAACTGAAAATAAAGCTTCCATGAAACAGCAAAAAAATTTATTCTTTCTCATAAATCTTGGAAATGAGGAAAATAAAGACATATACTTCAAGCTATATCTGTAGCAATAGTCAATGTGATATTATCTTTACTCACAACTTACCCACTTTGACTTACATATAAGGATTTGGTGTTAGGAACCACAAATGAGGAATAACATACCTCGTTTGTTTTTCTGACACTTAGCATAAGAGTTTCTAGTTCCATCCATTTGCCTACAAATTTCATGTTGTCTTTCTTCACCACTGCATAGAACTCCATTGTATAAATGTACCACATCTTCATTATCCACTCATCACTTGAAGGACACCTGAGTTGCTTCAGCTCTTCACTATTGTGAAAAGAACAGTAATCAACATGGTTGTGCACATATCTCTGCTATAGTATGCATCCTTTGGGTATATACCTAGGAGTGGTATAATTGGGTCAAATGGTAAGTTCATTTTGGTCTTTTAAGAGGCAGGTGGATCTTTGTGAGTTCAAGGCCAGCCTGGTCTACAGAGCGAATTGTGAGTTCAAGGCCAGCCTGTTCTACAGAGCGAATTCCAGGACGCTGGAGCTACAGGCATACCCTGTCTCAAAAAGACCAAAAAAAAAAAAAAAAAAAAAAAAAAGTTCCTCGCACACGCCTATTCCATTATGGGTTGCATGAATTTGGCATACCCCACCAGCAAGAAGGGAGGTGGGCTTTCGCCTTCTCCCTCACACCCCCCAAGCATTTGAATAGGCGTCTTTGTGGTTTTTTTTTTTTACATATCCAATCTGTACCACGCGCAGCGCAGGGGTAGATGAATCTAAATGATTTTGCTTTGCATTTCCTTAATTGTTAATGATGTTGAACACTTTTTAAGATGTTTCTTAGCCATCTTTACTTCTTCGCTTGAGACACCTCTGTTCAGGTCTTCAGCCTATCTTTTAATTGGGTCATTTGTTTTCTTGGTCATTTGTTTTTTGAGTAATTCATATACTCTGGATGTTAAACCTCTGTTAGGTGTAGTGAAGGTTTCCTCCCCCTCTGTGGGCTTTCTCTTCACTTCTTTGTTTCTTTTGCTGTACAGAAGCTTTTTAGTTTAATGAGGTCCCAGTGGTTGATTGTTTACCTTAATTCCTGTGCAAATGCTGTCTGATTTAGAAAGTCTTTTACTACAACTATGCCTTGTAGGTTACTGCCAATGTCTTCTTCTAAAACTTTCAGTTTCAGGTTTCACATTGAGGTCCTTAATCCATTTAGAATTGAATTTTGTATAAGGTGAAAAGTAGGGGTTTAATTTCATTCTTCTACAGGAGGTGGTCCAATTTTGTCAGCACCATTTGCCAAAGATGCTACCTTCCCTCCATTGAGTGTTCTTGGCCCCTTTGTCAAATATCAGGTGGCTGAAATTACATGTGCTTAAGTTTGGATTTTCACTTTTATTCCATTGATCTGCAGCTTTATTTTTGTGCTGGTACCATGCTGTTTTTATGACTATAGCTCTGTAGCAGAGATTGAAACCTGGTGTATTAGTCAGGGTTCTCTAAAGAAACAGAAGCAACAGGACGAATATATAGCTATATACAATTTATTGATTTGCTCACGTGACAGAGTTCAAGGAGTCCAACAGTAGCTGCACCACACTGGAAAGGCAGAGAGAATCCAGGGAACTGCTCGGTCCGCAAGGCTGGATGTCTCAGTAGTCCCAATCTAGTGCTGAAGGCCCGAATGGATTCCAGGAGATCTGCCAGTCTCAGTACACGCTGGGATCCGAAAGGTTGATCACAGCAGCAAGACAAACTCACCAGATGAGAGAGGCAAGCTGCAGGAGAAAAAAAGGGACCAGCTCCTTCTGCCGTGGCCTTTTATACTGCCTGCCAGCAGAACGTAAGGCCCACATTTGGGGTGGGCCATCCGGGTTGAGGTGGTCCAATCCAAACATCCTTTTTCTCTTATTTGTTCCTTAGTCCAGTCAAGTTGACACACAGGATTAACCATCACACCTGGTACAGTAATTCCCCCTGCATTACTCTTTTCACTCAAGGTTGCTTTGGCTATCCAGGGTCTTTTGTTTTTCCATATGAAGTTTATGATTTTTTTTCTAATCCTGTGAAAAAGTCATGGGGATTTTGATTGGGATTGCATTGAATCTGTATATTAGTTTGGGTAGGATGGCAATTTTTACTATATTAATTCTTCTGATCCATGAGCGTGAGAGGTCCTTCCATCTTCTGGAGTCTTCCTCAATCTCCTTCAAAGATTTAAATTTTTCATTGTAGGGATCTTTAATATCTTTGGTCAGGTTTATTCTGAGATATTTTAATTTTTTTGAGGCTGTTGTAAATGGAAGGGTTCTCATAATACTCCTCCAATTGCTTGATATTGGCATATAGGAAGGCTACTGAGTTTTGTATATTAATTTTGTAACCTGCCACTTTACTTAAACTGTTAATCATTTCTAGGAGTTTTCTGGTGGAATTTTTGGCATCTCTTAGGTATAATATCCTGTTATCTTCAAAAAGGGATAGTTTTATCTCCTCTTTTCCAATTAATACTCCTTTAATTTCCTTCTCTTGTCTTATTGCTGGATAAAGTATTTGGGGTTGACATTTATAGTCATTTAGACCTCTGAATACTTTGGTCCATGATCTTCTGGCTTTCATCATTTACACTGAAAAAATCAGCTGTAATTCTGATGCATTCTCCTTTATATGTGACTTTTCTTTTGTAGCTTTCAGTATTTTATCTTTGTTTTGAACATCTAGTGTTTTTACTATGATATGGTGTGGGAAATTTCTTTTCTGGTTCTGTTTATTTGGTGTTCTAGGTACTTCTTATATTTCTATGGGTGTGTCTTTCCTTGATTTGGGAATTTTTTTTCTACAATCCTGTTGAAGATATGGTCAATACCATTATCTGGGGATTCTTCTTCCTCTATACCTGTGATATGTAGAGTTGGTCTTTTCATGGTGTCCCACAGTTCCTGGTTATTCCTTTTTGTTTTTTTTTTTTTTTTTTTTTTTTTGTTTTGTTTTTTATTTTTTTCATAGTTTTTTTTTTTTTTTTTTTTTTTTTTTTTTTTTTTTTTTTTTCTGCTTCTGAGGCTTTCTGAGGCTTTCTCTCAGCCTTTCAAAGTGTCCCACTTCCTTTTTCATTTCAGCTCCAGTTTTCATCAGTGTTTCTGTATTTTTTGTGAATTTCATTCTATGGTTTAGCATTGTCTCCTTTTAGTTTATCCATACCTTCTTTTAGTTCTTTAATTTGTTTGTATGTGTGTTCTTTAAATTTTTTGATCATGTTTATGATGGTTCTTTTAAGATCTGTATCCTGGGTTACATCTAGGGGGTCCTCATTATAGGAGTCTTCTATAGGACCTGTAGTGTATGGATTTTTCATGTTACTGCTTTTCATTGTGATTTTGGCATTTGGATTTTTTTGTTGTTGTTGTTCTGTGATTCTAGTACAAAGCTCAAATGTTTTTTTGATGAACTGAAGACTGGCTTTGCTTGTATTCTTCAGGTGTCACCATTGTCTTGGTGGTTGGTCTAGGCTTCAAGTTCTCACTTCTGACTTTGTACTGAAGAGACCAGCCACTCTTCACCCAGCCAGTCAGGAGCTCCTCCAGATGCCTGAGGCAGGCAACAATCAGGCAAGCTTGAACCCCATACCACATGGGGTCCACCCTCCAGCTCCCCCTGGGCTGGCTGTAACCATCTGGATCTGGGTCCAGAGGCAGGAAAGTCTAGCCTGAAGCTGTGGGAAGGGTCCCAGCTGGTGGGTAGTCTGTAATGCCACCACTGCTTCACAGCTGGGGACTCTCACCACCAAGTGGAGGCCAACCTCATACACTCATGGAGACAGATGTACTCACAGAACTGCCATGACACGTGGAGTCCTCCTACGGGCTCTCCAGGGCTGGTTGCTGACATCTGTACCTGGGTCCAGGGCCAGGGAAGCCTAGCCCGGAGGCGAGGGAAGGTTCCCAGGTGTTCCCTATATATTGCACCACCGCTGCCTCCTCCTCCAGCCTGCTGGCCACCTCTGCTGTCTCCAGACACCTACAGGAGCCCCAACATTCCTCTCCCTTGATTCTGCCTCCACTCTTCATGCTTTGCCTCACCTTTGTGATGTTCTTATTTCATTTCTTAGCTTAAAATATAACAAAGGTGACCAAGAAAAGATTGGATCTTCAAAATAGCAATGCTAGGAAGTGATTTTCATGACTTACAACACTTCACAGATTTCCTTCCAAAGCCATTGGGTTCAGATAGCTATGTTTGTGTGTGTGTGTGTGTGTGTGTGTGTGTGTGTGTGTGCATTTGTGTGCATATATCACATGAGATGAAGAAAATGCCCAGATGACCCCCTCAAAGGAAAAATCAATCAGAAACCAACTGATTATATCTTTTTTTTTTCATTATATCTTTGAGATTCTACTGTAAATCAATGGAGAGATAAGATTTAATTTACAAAAAAAAATGAATTGCATGCAAACTTTAAGTCATGAGTTCTCACCTAGTCATATTCAGTCAGATTTATTTCTTGATGCTCCAGCTTGAAGGTAGACCTGGCTTGGTAATGAACAGAGGAACTATTGGATCCTCTATTTCTGGGTAATTGCCAATGCATAATGCGTTTCCTTTGCTTTCAAATGCCCAATTGCTTTCTGTTAACAACAACAAAAGATACAGTAGCCAAAATAATGCCCAGCTTCCTTTCTTCCTTGGAAATGTTTCCACTCCCTTGATGGATCCTCACACTTCTCTGACAGCTCCATGCAAATTTTCACAGAGCTTTACCAAAGGAGAACAGAGCTGTCAATCACAGTCACATACACTGCCAGCTTCATTGAGTCCTACTGACTAGCTGCTGGGTGGAACTTGTGGGCCTGGATTCCCATTTGCATCCAGCTCCATCTCAGTGGCTGATCTGTCTCATCTCTAGTTCCATGCTTACAGGTAGTCCTTGTTTATTTCCTCCACATAGTGCTAGGATGCCTTATGGTGGGCAGTGTGAGGTTACCACACTTGCTTCTGGGATCCCCTAAAGCTTTGACAATACTCCCTACAATTCTGTGGCCTGCTGTTTCACCAGGTGCCTGTGTCACCTGCAGTTGTCATCATTAACAGTAACAATGCAGTGAAACTTTACTGAAAATGGAAGGAGCTTGGAGTCACTGAGGGACATGACTTTGAAGACTGTGTTGTCCGTGGCCTCTGTGTCTTTGTCTCTCTTGCTTCCTGGCCACCATGAGGTGAGCACCTCTGTTCCATTGTGCTTTCTCCACAGTAACACTCAGCCTCACCATGGCCCAGAGACATTGAGAGCTGCTGACCATGGACTGAAACATTGAAATTGCGAGCTCAAAGAATTCCTGTTTCAACAGTTTTTTTCTCTGGTATTTTTCACTGCATTGTAAGGCTTACTAGGACAGTTCTGATCACCACAACAGCCCTAAGTTAGGGAGGTTCCTCTGTTTCTTCTTCCGTTTCTCAGATAAAGAACTCTGACTGAGAGTGGGGGCGGGGGAGAGATGGCTCATTGATTAAGAGCACTGGCTGCTCTTGCGGAAGTCCTGGGCTCAGTTCCCAGCACCCACATGGCAGCTAACAACTGACCTTAACTCCAGTTCCAGGTGATCTGATGCCCTCCTCTGGGCTCCGTAGGCATTGTCCAGTATGATGCACTTGTAAAATACTCATACACATAAAATAAAAATAAATGAATAAAAATAATTCTGACTCAAGTGAAAGTTAAGGACACTTTCCATTATTGGCGATCACCTTTCCAGTTCTGCTTGCAATCACACTGAGGGGAAAAAAGTCCTGCTTGATCTGTCTATAGCCACAGTGTCCTATTTTAGACATCAGTTATACAGTTCATTTCCCTGATGACTAAAATTCTAGGGAAAGGGATGTCTTAGGATGACACAGAAACAAACCCTGGAGCATTTAGGGGCCATAAGTAGGAGATGATCAGAACCTGGGTCCAACACCAGAGATGATTTATCTTCCTATGGGACCCTTGTCTATACCTGGAGATCATTTGTAATGGCACAGATGAAGGACAGGTGCTCTTGGTATGTGGTGGGTAGAGGGGAGTGTGTTACAGAATATCCAACACAGGCCAGTTCCTGCCACAGAGGACTGCCTGGCCCAAATGTCAACAGTCCATTAGTTGAGAAATTGTCTCAAAAGAGACACCAGGAGCTGAGCAGTCTCGGTATGAAAGCAAGCCCTGAAGGTACCAGAGTGCAGACCTAATAGACAAAGCCAGGCTGATTGGTGCTTGAACAAAGTCTCCTAGTAGGTAATGAATGGGTGGCTAACAGGCTTGGCTTATGGTGGGACCCTTGGTGTTTTGTGGAAGTAATATTATTGTCATACTGAGTTCTACTTTACACTCCTGTGACACTCTATATATTTTGTCTTTAGGGAGGGAATATAAAGACAGTGTATGTCAAAATGAGTGGACAAAATAATAGTTTGTAGATATATGTGTGCAAAACAGTTAACAAGTGGAAAAAGGAATGCAGATGGCTGTGCACATTCAAGTGCATCTAGGTTCACATACATGCACAGATGAAGGTCAGAATTAGTTGAAACAGTAGAGTTTATGTTCAGTTGTGATCTTTGTGACACTTATTTTTTTAATGTTTTAGAAGTCAGGCATGGTAGAGGATGCCTATAATCCCAGTACTCAGGAAGTAATAAGAACAAAAAAAGGGGGAGGCAATTTCCATTTCTTAATCCTGTGAAATAAAGAATCAATCTGTGGGGCTTGGAATGTACTTCTCTTTTTTTTTCTTCTCTCTTTCTTTTCTTTCTTCTTTTCCTGCTCTTTCAGGGCTACCAGAAGGATATGTGTTTACTGGCTATTCCAGAAAGACTTGAGTCCTCAGCTGAGAAAGAGTCTGATTAATTTGGGGGGAGTCTCATCCCCAAATTGCCTAATCAATTTCTAGCTCTGGTTCAGTTATATTACCCTCTGAAAAGGGTCACCCCAATTGCCAGAAGGGAATTGGAATGCCAACCACTCTGATTTCTTCCATGCTGAAAAGGGATGTTGGGTGTGGCAACTGCGGTGCCCATTTAGAGGGTCTGTCTAAAGGACCTCCCAAAAAGATAACTATAGAGGGAAAGAAAAGTCCTTGACTAATGCCCTTGAAAGTGAAGTGGAGGCTGGAGCAGTTAGGTACATGATCTAGGCAGGGGACCAGGAGATGTAAGAACAGAGTGAATGCCAATGTCCAACTTAAAAGTCCATTAGAATTTCTTGACCAGGAGTATCGAAGTGTCCATTCATTCGATTTCTCCTCCTGTTCATTTGGCCATGATGTCTGGAATCAGAATCCACCTCCCAGGCATTTTAATAGTCAAGATAGGAGTTTCCACTTAGTTGCTAGAAAGAAAGAGGAGATTTTATTATTGAGCATTAATTAACAACAGCAGTGGACTTGTCCTTTGGCTGCAGGTGACCCTACTCTGTTAATCAAGGCCAATATCTAAGGTTTTTATGCCTGTTAAACATTATTTCGTACAACTTTACACCCAATATGTGGAGGCACAATTTTTCAGGCTTTAAAAGAAATATATTGACTTTTCATTATACTTTGCTTTTGGTTGCTTAAGTCCACACAATTAGCCCAGATTAACCATACTTTGTTTTCTCAAGGTCATTTGAGGTTCTGGTCTTCAGGGGGCACTTGGGCTTTTTTTCAGGGGGAGGGGGGTCGAGTGCCTGGCTCCTTCTGGCTGTTCCATCTACTGAAGACAAGGTCAGATCTTGCTAGACAGGGCTTCCTTTTGGAGCACAAGGTGACTCTCCTCTATATTGAGCTTCCTCTTTGTAGACTGAACACTAGCTAGGGTTCTGTTGGTGGATTTCTAAGGCCTCCCTGCACAGGAAGCCTGGTGATTCACATCTCTTAAAATGTTACAGAACATTTTAAGAGATGCCCCCATACAAAATCCCCTGGGACCAATTGACCTCAGAGGACAAGGAACAAAATTGTCCCTTAAATCCCTTAGGCAAATTAGTATGGGCCTTAGGTATGGGTATTAAGCACCCAAAAAAGTTGTTACACCAATCTGGTACTTTAAATTACTATATCATATTTAGATAAAACATGAAGAAAAGCCTAAGAAGCCTTGCATAAACATTGACTGGAAGAAATTTAACACCATAGGATAAACAAACAAAGCCTATAAGAGAAATTTAAACAATTTTAGGCATATCTTAAATATAAACAATTTACTACAAACATAAGTAATCTCTTTACTTTCCCAAACCCCATATCCTGGTTTGTAGTTTTCCAATAACAGGGAACATATCTGCTGACCAGAATTAAGCTGAAAAAATTTACCAAGTCTGTCCAAAGTGTCTCCTTCTGGGGTGCATGACACTAGTTCAGGGAAGTAGACCTAGCTTTTCTTGAGTCAAGTTATCTTGAAATGGGAAAATCAGATATCAAAAGTAACACTTGCATAATAGCCAGAGACCAAAAACTATCTTTCAGTAGTCAAAGGTAACCCATTACTTGTGTATGCCCCTCTAATCCAAATCTGCAACAAGCCAGGAATGTAACAGAAACCAACCACGACCCTGTATAGTTATAATCCCATTTAGACCATTAAGAAACTGGCTGTAATGTTTATACCATTCCACTCTAGAAACATTTCACCACTTTAATCCAGTACAAGTATCTTATTTTCTACTAAACTTGCAATACTTATGCCCATCCAGCAGAACAGGGACATTCCCCCAAACACATTACCACAAAATAAAAACCTTAAAATGACCTTACAAGCCCCAGGGTCGGCTCAGGCCAACCCAATTTTTCCAGATATTCAGAAATGCACTGATAGCTCTGGCAAAAAGCTTGTCTATCTACCCCAAAGATGTTCCACCTAGTGATCAAATATCCCCCCCACAAAACACAACCAAACGCCTTGAATTCTATTATACTGAATGTTAGCATAGCGACTCCTCTTTCTTAGTGTCATTTACTTGTATTATTTTTTACCCTCCTTTCACCTTGGGATAATATCTATCTTCAAAGGTAAGCTTCTTGGAGACAAGAAAAAAAACAAAACACGGGTTTTGTTTCTTAATCCATTCCACTAGTCTCTGTCTCTTATTTGGAGAATTCATTCCATTGATATTTAAAATTGTTGTTGAATCATGGGGCTGGAGAGATGGCCTAGTGGTTAAGAGCGCCGACCGCTCTTGCAGAGGACCCGGGTTCGATCCCCAGCACCCACATGGTGACTGAAAACCCTCTGAAACTCCAATTCCAGGAGAACTCCAGTTCCAGGGGAATCCGACACCCTCTTCTGACCTCCGCAGCATTGCACGTCACGGGTGCACAAACTTGGATGCAGACAATACATTCATACACATACGGAAATAAATAAAATAAAATAAAAATTGTTGTTGAATCAAATTGCTTCCAATCATTTTAATTTCTAATCCATTCTTACCCCAGGTTTTTATTTCCATGGTGGTTGTGTCATTTGTTTTCTGGTGTTGATTGGTTATAGTCATCCCTGCCCTCTGCTCTTTGTATTGCTCTAAGTTTAGATTCTCTGCAGGTATGGCTTATTGGAGAGGAATTATTTCAACTTATTTATATCATGGAACATTTTCCTTTCTCCTTTAACTATAATAGGCATTTTTGCTGGATAAAGTACTCTGGGTTGGCATATATAGTCTTTTAGAACTGGGAATACTTTAGACCAGGCTCTTCTGTGTTTGATCATCTGTACTGAGAAATCAGTTGCAATTCTGATAGGTTTTGTTCTGTAGGTAATATGTTGCTTTTCTTTCTTTCTTTTTTCTTTTTTACATGCAGGGGAAATTTGTTACTTTTCTTTTGCAGCCTTCAGTATACTTTCTTTTCTTTGAACATCTAGTGTTTTTACTATGATATGGTGTCGAGAATTTCTTTTCTGGTTCTGTCTGTTTGGAGTTCTATATGCTTCTAATAATTGTATAGGGATCTCTTGGGACGATTTTCCTCTGAAATTCTGTTGAAGACCTGGGCCATATCACCATTCTGTGAGTCTTCTTCCTCTTCTATCCCTATAGTTCATAGATTTGGTCTTTTCATTGTATCCCACAGTTCCTGGTTATTCCATTCTGTGTTTTTTTTTTTAAGTGTTCATAATCTTTACTTGATTTATCTAATTCTTCCATATTGTCTTCCAATCTGGATATTCTATTTTCTACTTCATCCATTCTATTATTAAGAGTTTTCCCCATCCTTTCCAAGTTGTTTGTGGAATGTTGCATTTCTTTTTTTTTTATTTCAACTTGAATTTTCTTCAGTGTTTCTATATCTTTTGTAATTTCATTCTCCAATTTATTGTTATTTTCTTTCAATTTATCCCTGTATTCTATTGGACCCTGAATTTCTTTGTTTATAAACTCCTCAAATTCCCTCAATTCCTTAATTTCTCTAATAATACTCATAATTGTTCTTTTGAGATCTGTATCCTGAGTTATATCCAAGGGGTCTTCATTAGAGGGTACTTGAATAGGGGTATTAGTGTTTGGTGGAGATCCTCCTGAGTCTTTTTTTCATTGAGCTTTAGGCATTTGGGTAGTTGGGAGTGGTTCCAGTGTGCAGCCTAGGTGTTTATTGAGCTGACACTGATGTTGGTTATACTCTTCAGGTGTTTGTTGACATCCTAATTGGTGTACAGGTGTGGACACTCTAGGATCCAAAATCTCAACTCTATCCTAACACTGTTCAGACCAACACCCCTCACCCAACCAGCAGTTTGCCCAATGGACTAAGCCACACAATACCCAAGACGCCCAGAACCCCTCAGGCCTGTGAAACCCACACCCCAAGGGCCCCAGGCACTCCTGGTCCTGTGGGCTGGAAGGTCACAATGCTTCCACTGCAATGCAACCAGAGTTCCCCACATCCAAGTGGGGTGAATACCACTCACCCACCCAGTGAGATGTACTCATGGAACCACTGTACACCACCCTTTATCTACCAGCCGATCCTCCAGGGCCAGGTGCCAAAGCCTGTACCAGGGTTCAGTAGGAGAAAGGCTCAGCCGACACCAGAGCTTTCCCTGCTGTCTCCTGACGCCCTTGGGCGATGTCTATAGCGCCAAATTGTAGTCCCTAAAGATCCAAATGCCCGAAGACCACCTCCAATGCTTCCCAGTGCTCTTGGGGGCCCCTAAATCCCCCTCCGGGACTTTGCCCTTAGCTGCTCAGAATGCACCCACCGCCTCGGGAGCTGCCATCTTGGAAAATCCTTCAGTGCTTGGAATTTTGATGCAGGAGTTCGAGGCCAGCCTCTACTACCCAGGAGCTCCAGGCCACCCGGAGCTACATGAAATCCTATCTAGAACCCGCCTCCAACACAAAAATAATTAATTTGACATGTCATATAACTGTTTTCTCTGGATTGAAACATCTGCTTGAGCAGGGGAGCAGAACTCATGAAATTCACAAGCTTACAAGATTCAAGGGGCTCATAAAATTTCAAGATGCACCAGTCCTCCTTCCCAGAGTTATATAAGCAGTGACTGATGGGGGGAGGGTCGTACTCTTAGGTGATGTAGCTGTTGGCAAGTTGCAGCTTTTTGGTGTAGGAGCTGCCTGAGCCACTGTGTTCCTGTTGTTCTAATAAACGCACGGTGTCATCAAGCTGGCCTTGGATGAAATGATCTCGTTGGTCTGTTGTTTCATTCCCTATCTGGGGCGAATAGAAATGGAATCCCCAGTAAAAGTATTGCCCACTTCTTTCTTCTTTTTGTTCTGTTTGGGCCCTCCACAGATGATACGGCTACCGACACTGGTGAGGGCGATCTTTACCCACTCTTCTGATTCAAATGTTAATCTCTTCCAGAAACACCTAAACAGACACACTGAAAAAACTGTTTTAGTGGCTCTCTAGGAATCCTTAGTCAAGCCATGGTTGACACATAAAATTACCCAACACATTTCCTGCTTTCCTATTTGGCAGCTACACAAATTATCCAAAGGATCCCTCAGCTTCTTCTTGGGTTATGATCTTTAGATTTTAGCTTTCATGTGATAAGCACCACAGTATTTAATTAATGGTATTATGACCTGCATCAAGTCTCCATCATTTCATAAGATCAAAGTGAATTCTAAATGATATATATATTAGTGTCCACAAAACAGAAAAGGCAACATAATATGTCCTTTGAAACTGTAATCTGTCTAGTCTTAACAACAAACCAGCTGCACATGCAAGTACCTACTTTTGATTCCAGCAGTGGGGAGGCAAAGGCAGATGGATCTTGGTGAGTTTGAGCCAGCCTGATCTACATAGTGAGTTCCAGTTTAACTAGGTCTACATAGTGAGAGGCTGTCTTAAAAAAACAAAAACAAAAATAGGGGGCTGGAGAGACAGCCTAGCAGTTAAGAGCGCTGACTGCTCTTGCAGAGGACCCGGGTTCAATCCCCAGTACCCACATGGTGGCTGAAAACTGTCTTTAACTCCAGTTCCAGGGGAATCTGACACCCTCTTCTGACCTCTGCGGCATTGCATGACACAGGTGCACAAACCTACATGCAGACAGTATACTCATACACATAAAAAAGTAGTCTAATCTTAAAAACAAAAATGCTACTGTCACATCATCTGAGAACAATTTATTTTTTAAAAATTCAGGGAATGATCATAATTTTCTCTTTTATTTTCATTGCTGGTCTACTATTGCAAGGTCTGGGCTGTAAATGACAAAGATTTATGGATAGTATCAAGAGACTCCATCACCATTTCATAAATTGTTGTTTGAACTTCCCTAGAGAAGGCAGATTAGCCTGGTCTGGCTTCTCCCACCAATGATTTTTGGGATCCGTGCCATTACGCTCAACCCAGGCTCTTATTTCACTCTGATTATAAAGTTAGAGCTCAAAGATCATGCTTTTCCCCCCAGGATCTGGTATGTATCTGGGTGATGGGCCTTCCTATGAGCCTGGTAAGCACAGGCCAGGATCCCAAGAAGCATGGTCTGAGGTGGGGATTTGGTATACCTTATTTTTTTATGGATATGCTCCTCAGGAAAAACTGTAAAGGAGTGATGAATGCAGATTAGGGAAAGGGAGGAACTTGGTAAGGGTGATTATATTCTTGATTGTCAACTTGATAGAGTTTGGAATCACCATGGAAACAAACCTCTGGACAAATCTGTGAGGGATTTTCTAGTTTAGGTTAATTGAGGTAGAAAGATTCACCCTAAACATGGGCTTCACTATGGACGGGGATCCTCAACTTAATAGCAGGGAGAAGGGGAGTCGAGCAACAGTATTTATCTGTCTCTAGTGATTTCTGACTAGATGCAATGTGAACAGTTGCCTCATGCTCCTGCCACTGTGGGCCTTCCCTGTCATGGTGGACTGTATTCCCTTCAACTGTAAGCCAAAATAAATCTTTCCTCTCCTACATTTCTTTGGCCACAGCAACAAGGACAGTATTTAATACAGTATGGCTGCTACTCTTATCCATAATGGGAAGCTCTGGAGCACAAGCATCATCCTGGTCTCATCTCCCACTTGGGCAGTGGTATTGTTTTATACAGTCTTTCATTGGCCAGTCAATCATGGGTGTAGGTTGGCTATTCTTTGAAGACAGATGTATAACCTCTCAGAGAGTGGCTACCTATGATCCAAGAGCCAACTAGCAGCCAAACTCACAGCATCCAAGTGCAGGGTGGAATTGTTGAGGCTGAGGTTATGGAGAAGATGAAGGAAAGGAGAAGGTAAGAGAGAGGAGAGGGAGGTAGGGGAGGGAGAAATAGGGCTTTGGAAGATGAGAGAGATCAGGGAGAGGAGAGGTGGGGAGGGAAGTAGACAACACAAGAGAAAGGCGGAGGAGGGGAATGAGTAGACAGAGGCAATGAAGGGGATAAATGGGGAGGCACCAAGAATATCTTCTAACGTTCTCTCCCTCTAAGATGTAAAGTCCTCTATATTATAAAAGATTCATGTACACAGCAGTAAGTCAATAAACTACATAGTATAATTAGATGCCTTAATTACCCTCATTGTACTAATTCTTGTTTCTATCTTATTTATAAATCCAAATGAGAACATAATTTATTTGTTGGTGGAAACCAGATTTATGCATAGGTATCAGGAGGTGCCACCATTTTGAAAACTATTGGTTTGAAATTCCTTAAAGAAGGTAGATTGGCTTGATCTGGTCTCACCCACCAATGAATTTTGGGATCCACGCCATACTCAACCCAGGCTCTTACTTTCTGAGTGAGAATAAAAAACTTCTAGGGAGGGCAGACTTGAAGCCTTAGCCCTTCCCCAGCTTATACATATAATTTTACCATTTATTAAAGAGTAAAGCACATTTGCATGCTAAATGAGATGGATGTGTCTACTTTACATAAAGAATTAAATCTTGGCTGAATATTTGATGCTGCAGGACACAGAGTATCTTCAATCTTTTTCAGATTTGATTCATATTTTGAGTTTATAATTGTCAATGCTGAGAACACCACTTTACATAAATATGTAGTGAAATCTGGCACAAGTCTGTTTAGGGCCATTTCAGAAACAGTGGGAAATTCTGCTCTTTTCCATGACAAAAATGACTTAACATTTTAAAATGAGACTCAAGTTAGTAACTCAAACAATAATTTTTATTTTTAATTTTTTAAAATTTATTCTTGTATGTGTACGAATGTGCTCTCTGCATGTAGGTTTGTGCACCTGTGTTGTGCAATGCTGTGGAGGTCAGAAGAGGGCGTCGGATTCCCCTGGAACTCGAGTCAAAGACAGTTCTCAGCTGTCACGTGGGTGCTGGGGAACAAACCCGGGTCCTCTTCAAGAGCAGTCGGTGATCTTAACTGCTAGGCCATCTCTCCAGCCCCAAACAATTATTTTTAAATGAAACATTCTAACATATAATGCAATGCAAAGGCATCTATTAATAAGTTGAGGAATGAGAGGAGGAAAATATTAAAAGTGTTCCATACATTTTTCCATCAGTAAGCTATTTTGTTTCTATAAGGGCAGAAAACTATGTATGTACAATAAAACTACTATAATTCATAACATAATAATCCCAATTTTGAGCCAACTTGTTGCAGGCAGCTTGCTGATGCTGTGTAGTGTGACAGCTTCTACAGAACGGTACACCTTCCACATGCATTTAGAACTAAGGCTGTGATGAAGGTGTGCAACACAAAATGGACAAGCACCACAGGAACACTTCTGATTAATTATGCATTAGTTTTGGATTAATTTTGGTTGTTGTATGTTCAGAGACCTTTTCCTATTGCTGAATTTTTTTTGTTAGCCCAACATTCAGTCACATGACTTCATGTGACCCACAGGTTAAGGAACTGGGGTAAATCTGATGTAGTTCAGCAAGACTGTAATGGAAGTGAAGAGTTCCTGTCACCTGGTGGTGACATTGCTCAATGTATTACTCATGTATTTGTAGTAACACTGGTATAAACAGACTTATGGTTCTACTGTTTTAAAGTATAACACACACAATTATGTATGGTGCTTAATACTTGATAATAACTATTGTACTGATTTGTGTATTTACTATACTGTAGTCATCATTATTTTAGAGTGAACTCCTATTAATTTAAAAAATAAAGTTTGGGGGCCAGGTGGGGTAGACCTGCCTTTAATCACAGCACTCAGGAAGAAGAGGCAGGTAGGTGGCTGTGGGACAGAGGCCAGATTGAGCTGGTCTACATGGTGAGTTCCAGGCCAGCTGGGGATACAGAGTGAGACCCTGTCTCAAAAAAAACAAGAGAGGAAGAGGCAGAGGAGGAGGCAGAAGAGGAGGAGGAGGAGGAGGAGGAGGAGGAGGAGGAGGAGGAGGAGGAGGAGGAGGAGGAAGAACTCTCGTTGGTTTTCCAAAGGACCAGTGGTCAGTTCCCAACATTAACATTGACAGCTCACAACCTCTTGTAACTCCAATTCCAGGGAATCTGACACACTCTTCTGGCCTCTTCAGCCATCAACATACATGTGGCATCCATAGACACACATTCATAAATAAAAATAATCTTGCTTCTTGCATCTTGAGTTTACTGCATGGAATGATTAACCCTGATTATGAACTGGATTGAGAGACTACCATATTTGCAACTCACATTTCTGAGAGTGTCTGGGAAGGTGTTTCTGAGTTTGACCTTAATGAAAGGGTTAGTCCAGTAATTATTTTAAATTGGAATAGACTACTGGGAGGTGGTGGAACTGTGGAACGTGGGGACTGACTGGAGAACGCAGGTCATTGAGGACACATCCTTGGGGCAGTATCTTGCCCTGGCCCTGCTCCGTAATATGTGTTCTGCTTGTTGTTTGCCATGATGTGGGCCACTGCTGTCCCCACAAGCATAGACTGAAATCTTTGAGACAGTGAGCAAAAGAAATTCTTCTTCCTTGAAGATTATTTAAATGTTTACTTGTTTATTTTGTGTGTATATGTGCATGTGTGCACACCTGTGCATATATGCATGCATTCATGCATGTTGAGTTCAGAGGACAACTTAGAGAACTCGTTTTCCTCTTTCACTGTGTGGGTGAATGAACTGAGGTCTTTGGGCTTGGCCGTGAGCATCTTTACCCACTGAGCCATTTTGCAGTCCACTTGGTGTTTTTCCAGGTGTTTTGTCTCAGAGACAAGAAAGCTTGACTAATGCTCCATGTCTCCTGATCGAATCGAAAGTGTGAGCTGAGCAGTCCATGTGTGTAAGTACACTCTGTGTGTACACACTTCATGTGTAAGTACACACGGTCCATGTGTGTAAGTACACTCTGTGATATTCAGACCATGATGGAACTCCCTAACAGTGTGTTTCTCAGGATGTATCCATAATTAGTGATACATGATTATAGTCAGCTCTTGATAGTGAACAAAATTTGCCTAGGACGATCTCTGTAGCAACAAGAGCCCCTGGAGCCTCTTTCCTGACACCACGTGCTTGTGCTTTCAGTTAGTTAACTACTGTTCCAAAACCCTTGGTTTATATCAGGACATTATTTTTTAGAAGGCATTTAAGTGGAGTTTGAGAAGAATGTTATATGCATCTATAAAGCAGTTTCACCACACTGATTTGTAAATATCTAGACTTGGTTTATGATTATGGTCCTTAATTTACCCCATGATCATCATTAACATCTTAAGGAGAAGATGCATGATACACAGGTTTCTCTGTGTGAAGATTTATATATTTAAGATGCAAAAACGTTTAGAGAAAATTATATTGTGTGAAGAATCTTCGTGGGTAATGCTCTGAAGGGCGAATTGCCATGTCAAGACCGGAATAGGGAGTTTGCAGTGAGTTTCTTCATCCTCCACTTGTGCTAGACTATAACTCATACAGTACGAAAATGCTGCTGCAGTACTTCTTATCTGCCTCCAAAATGCAAAGTACATCTTGTCAGGTAGAGTCTCCATCATCTGTTGTGCTGCTGAGCCATCTGCAAATTACACTTGAATGCTATCACCATCTATCTAGGGGTAGTTTAAAATGTACCTCCAATAAATAGCTTATGGCTGAATTCTTTTTTTTTTTTTTCATTTTTATTTCTTTCATTTCTTTTTCTTTTTTTTTTTTAAATTAGTTTTTTTTTATTGATGCTTTGTGCATTTCATACATTTTTTCCAATTCAGTTCAGGCTTATTTCCCTTTCCCTCCTCCCCCACCCCCACCCCATCCCAGATCAGAATGGCTGAATTCTTGATCGCAGCTGAAATGAACCAGGCTGTGAGAGAAGAGACGCTCCTGTACTCAGTCACACACTGTGTGGAGCACGTCATTCATTTACATGACCTATAATTACTGTTGCCAAGCTAGCCCATAGGGGAGCCATGAAAAGATAAGAGACCAAGTGGCTCTTTCCATATTTAGTGAGAGTATGAGTCAATTTACATCTACTGCATAAAGAACGGTCCTTCAAATTCCACAGTCTAATTCACGTTTCTATGTGATCATCAGTTATATTCACCAACATGGACAATGAATGATGAACACAGTTCAGGGGAAAGTAAGAAGCATTTTGATAAGGTCTAAAGCCAAGGAAATTGTATTCCTGACGAAACTTCGTTTTTCCCCAGAGCCATCATTCACATTTGCCCAAGGCCTACATCTAATCAAACAGAAGTTTAATTCTCCTGTTGGGGTTTGCAAAGGGAGCCTCCCTCGGCTGGAAATCTCCTGTAGGAACACTGGAGAGCCACAGAAAGATCCTTCCATTTGATGCCTGAAGAATAAGCACATGGATGAACTCCAGAATCCTAGGTTGGGAAACAATCTCCATAGCAACACATTTCTTCTGTAACCTCTGTTAGTCCATAACTTCCAACCCAGATTGTTTGCCAGCACTGTGAGAAGGGAGGATGTGTTTATTTTTGAAAAAAAAGAAAAGAAAAGAAACACTATCGCCTTTTTCCTTTCCTGAATTTTTATTAATTTCCATTAATCCATCCCACCTCAAGCATTTAGGCACACATTTGGACCATATACACTGTATGCCCAGAGGAGAAATACCTTCCAGGTCTGTTGTTAAAATTCGTCCCCTAGGGAGGAGGCGCATGACCATATGGAAACAGTCTTACAGGCTCCTGAGACTTTGCTCATATGAATCCACAACAATGGTGTCAGCATGCACAAGACCCATGCAAACTCAAGCAGACAAAAACCCAGCATAGAACTGTGGAAGTGGGCAGCAGGACTTAAGCTTAGCCAAAGAACTATTGGCAACTGATTATTGCTGGGTGAGAGAGAGAGAGAGCTGATCTTCTTTAAGCGAGTGACTCTAGATAGGCTGACTAGACCCCAGTGGATGAACTTGCACTGAGGGATGTCTCTGTATACTAACTTGACTCAATAGGCCTTAACAAAGATGACAGAATGCATGAAATCCAGTGGTGGGCAAGATGGGAGAGTGTGCATGGGGGAGGGGATTAAAGATGATTAAGATGTTATATATGAAACACACAAAAATTCAGTTAAAGTAGACAAAAATTCCTTCCCCAGGGGATGACATAAATAATGTCTAACCTCCTCCTGTAAGGTCCCAACAGCAAACCCAGGTTGGAGCTCACTCTCCAACCAGGAGGATCCAGTGCATCTATTAGGCTTACTTACAGAGCAATGGGTGAGCGGGAACATGGGCTGCCCTCCAAGTGACCACATCAGAAGGTCTACACCACAAATGGTTGTTGACTCCCCAATGGCTACATGGATGGAGCCACCTTCTCTAGCCCTGTGCTGCCTGTGTTATCTAGCCCTTCCCTGGGGCCATGTGCACTTAGGAAAGAATTACATACAACTGGTTCAGTGGAGTGACTATATACACTCATGTGACTGTTCCATGACCCTCTTGCCCCTCCTTCTATTAGAGAACATCAACAATCATTAAGTCCACCTGGGATGATATTTTTAAAAAATATTTTCTTTATTGTTTTTATTTTATGTGTATGAGTGTATTAGCTGCACATATGTAAGTGCATCTGTGTTGTGCAATGTCCTCAGAGGTCAGAAGGAGGTGTGGGATTCCCTGGAATGGAGTTAGGGACTGGAGTTAGGGACAATTGTAAGCTGATATGTGGGTGCTGGGAACTGAACCCAGGTCCTCTGCAAGAGCAGGTAGTGCTCTTAACTGTTGAGCCAGGTTTACAGCTCCTGGGGTGTGTCTCCTTTTGCAAGCAGACACAGTGAAACTCAAAGACAGTGGCAGTTTGGCTCGGAGGATAGTCCTTACAGCAATGTTTCTATCTCCTAGGGCAGATACCTTTATCCCCAAAGTCTTTATCTGATGAGCAAAGAGAATCAACAGAGTATGGAAACATACTACCCCTTTGCCATTTTCAAAGCAAAACAGGAAAGTAATTTCTTGGATCTGATGGAAGAAGAGACTATACTTCTCTGTGTTTGCACGAGCAATAAATCCTGGGTTCCTCACTCATCTTCGGACAATGCACTCTTAGGTAGCCTTGCAGAGCTGGGAGGTGGGAGGAGCAAGAGTGGTGTTTGTTGTTTTTTTTTTTTAAGCTAACTCAATGTTGTCTCAGTGGCAGTGATGAATCTGGGTCATATCGGGAGTGGTCTTAAGCCGCATGGTAGGAATATAACATCCAGGAAGCCCATGGAGTGGGAGAGTAAAGTCAGCTATGTAAACAAAGCAAGGCCACAGGGAGGAGAGAAGCACAGCTGGCCAGCACAGAGGTCACCGGCACATTAAGAGAAGAGCATCTCACCCAAGGAGATTCACATGCAGCATGCATCTGGATCCTGTGCAAGGCTCCGTAGAATGCCGACTGCTGGGCTCCATCCCAGAGTCTCTTTCAGGAGCCTGAGGCCAGAGGATTTGGGTTTCTTGCAAGCTCCCAGGTGAGGCTGGTGTGCTGGTCACTGTGTCACCCTTAGGATCCATTCATCTAGAACTGCCAGAAGCTGGTTTTATACTTTGTCTGTGGGACAGCTGGGAGCTGCAGAAGGCAAGGAGCAAGGAGAAAGATGAATCAGCATGCCAATGCATACACTCATCCCCTTATCCAAGGTTTTACTTTCTACCATTTCAGCATCCTGAAGTCAACTGTGATCTGAAAATATTAAGTGGAAAATCCCAGAATAAACAATCCATAGACAAATATTTTTCTCCATTCTGAGTAGCATAATGAGATCTTGTGTTATCCAGGTCCATCCCACCCTGGAAATGAATCATGCCTTCGTCCAGCATATTCAGACCCTGTCTGTTAATCATCTAGTGGCCTTCTCCCTTATCTGATAGACCACTGAGGTTCTCCAGTGTCTACTATGTTGCAGCCCTTCATAATGGTCCCCAAGTGTAAGAGTAGTAAGGTTGGCAACTCAATGTGCCACGGCAAAACTGAAACGTATCCACAATTGTCAGTGGAAAAGCTTGCCACTGTGTGCATTGATAGCAAAGGGAAAGCATGCATAGAACTGTTTGTAGTACACCCACTGGAGGTCTTGCTGAGGGTCCTCTGCTGATATGGGTACTTCAGTTGTTTACTGCTATGTCAGCCTCCTAACAGCTCCTCACATAGGCATGGTTTCCCATCTTTCCAATGAGTACAATGGCTTAGAGAGGGCACTCCTCGAGTTCGCACAGTTGGTATCTGTCATCATCTGATTTAATTGATGTGGAACAAGAGCCTTCCAATTTCTATAGTTTTCAGACTATTATGGTATGAATGCAAGTTGAGAGTCAGATGTTTGAGACTTTCATGCTGAACTGTCTTCCAGAACAAGAGACTATTGTCTCTGTATCATGAGGACTACTCCCTAGGAAATGTAACAGAATTAGGGGCCCAAAGTCCCCCACCTTTCTGGTCTCTTTGAAACAGGGGTCTCTTCATAGCCAGAGCTGGCCTGGAACTCACTATGTAAACCATGTTGCTAGCCTCTACTGCCTCTGCCTCCCAAGTGCTGGGATTAAGGGTGTCAACTCCCTTGCAATTCAAATCTTAAAACTAACTATTGGAAAAGATTTGTTTGTTCCAACAGGACAAAACGTCACCAACTTAATGGCTGAGAAAGAAAAGATACAGCTTTGCATTGAGTAGGATGTACCAAAAAGTGGCAATGGAAAGGCTGACCCATCTAAACATTGAAAGGAAGAAAAGCCTCAGATTGCCATAAACATCGAACCCCTCTGTGGATCCTACATGTAACAACTATTTATAATGAGTCCTAATGAAACTTACCTTCTAGGTGCCACAAAGGTTCTGATATGAGAGACTTTCTTGCCTTCCCCCCCCATAGAACAAGGAGAAATATGACGATGATGAGGTCGTTCCCCAACTGTAAATTGGAGACAACTATTGTAGAGGTAATCTCTTATAAAACCGGTAAAACTGCTTTCTTTAATTGACTACTAGACATGGGAACTGTGGAAGGGATTACTCTCTGTTCAGAACCAAATATAATACTAAAGTCCTAGGGCTATGCACTCAGGCAAAATATATTAATACAGGAGCTCTGACATCAGCAATGGATTGTTCTACCAGGTGGATGTTGGCCAGGGGATCCAAGGCCCCACAAAAGGTAAGGGCTCCTTGCCTCTAAGTTGGGATACCTACAGGAGGAGAGGCAATAAGACCCTGCTGCCGAAGACCTGACGTTAACATGGGAGGGATGTATTGAGACCACACATGCAAGTGTACAGATGGCCTCTGGAATGCCAGAGAGTGTTACCAAAGGCCACTAAACCAATAAAGCAAATATGGGTCTCCCTGAGTCAAGCAAGACTCCACCGTCAGCACCAGCTACACCTCACCTGCCTGGAAATACTGTGCAGCAGAGGCAGCCATGTGCCTGTATATCCCAAATCTAATTGGCTATTGGCTCTCCCCTTGGAGAAATAACCCATGGCTGATGCCACAAGCTTACATCCTCTACAGGTTAGGAGATGTTATAAGCCACAGTAAGACCCTGTCATATTTAACAGGGGGGAAAATTGTAATTCATGGATTAACATATCCAAACATGTGTCTATGCTAAAGTAACCTACCATAACTATTAGTGCTGCTTAAATACCTATATATCTAATTGCTTGTTCTTCATTAGTAGGATCGAAAGGTTATTCCTGGACAAACTGTCAGCCCATGAAAGGAAACAGCCAGAATTGACCAGAGTCCAAGTCAACAGCTCCAGAGAGAGTGGACTGTTTTACCTCTCATCCACCTGTGCCCCTTTTCTAAGCCTAGGGAACAACCTGCGGAAGAGGGGGCGTGGTAGAATGTAAGGGCTGCGATTGGGGTGAATGGTGAAACTACAGCAATGTAGTCTGGACACTCATTTGATCAACTTGATTGAACAAACAACCTGTCACCCCCCACTGGATGGTGGGGCTGTAGGTGTTTGGGCACAACAGCCTGCAGATTGGTTTTGCATGAAGGATGCTTGTACTCATGGATTATCACTTATAGCTAAAAATGAAAAAAAAACTGAGAGAAAGATGCAGGACAGTTATGGCAGAATGCATGATCTGGGATGGGGTGGGGGTGGGGGGGAAGGGAAAGGGAAATAAGCCTGAACTGAATTGGAAAAAAATGTATGAAATGAACAAAGCATCAATAAAAATTAAATTAAAAAAAATAAATAAAAATAAAAATAAAAATGATGTTTTGGGATTTGGGAAGCTGTGGAAGGAGGGAGGGGCTGATGTACACAGAGGTGAAGGAATCTGGACATTGTTCCAGGTTACTAATTTTTTTCTAATTTTTGGAGGTGGTAGGTACACTCAGGTTCCAGAACTCTCAAGCAGGAGTCATGATTAGTAATCACATCTCACACCCAAGTCTAAACTGTGCAGGGCCGTGGCTCATCTGGGTTTCTACCATATCAGCCATGGTCCCTGCAGAAAACAAAGGTCCTAAGAATAGGATACTCTAACGGTTGTTCCATAAAGGAGCACATGCAGAGTTGGGGGAATCTAGGAAGATCCCCCCTGAGAGGGATAAGTGAGAAGATGGAGATGGCTTTTGATTGAGTTCCACCTGAAGCTACTCCATGAGAAAAAGCCAGGAGAACAACTATCCTACACAGGTAGGCTGGGCAATGGCCAAGAGCTGGCTCTCTGGAAAAGACTTATCTGTAGTATTTTTTCGGTGCAAATACTCTGAGTAGCCTCCTTCAGGTTACCAACATGAGATCATTGGATTCGGAATTAGCAGTAGAAGCACAAAATCAGCTCTCATGAGCTGCTGTGAGCAGGTTGCAGCCCTCTGTTGTCCCTGTCTCTTCAATGACCACTCCAAATTGAAACACCCCCTCCAGAAGAGAGACAGAGGCTGGCAAGGAACTCGCTACGTAGACCAGGTTGGCCTCAGTCTCACAGAGATTTGCGTGCCTCTGCCTCCTGAGTGCTAGAATTAAAGGTGTTTGCCACCAGGTCTAGCTTACATCCTATGCCTTAACAAGCTTCCCTCCAACGTGGGATGTCTTCTCCTGGAGGAAATTTCCACACAACAGTGTAAGAGAACACACCTTGCAAGACTTTCAGTGGCCCCTTCCCAGCAGTGTGGAAAGGAGTAAACGGCTGCTAAGAGAGAGACTCTGGGCTGGAGAGAAGAAATTCTCAGACCCGTGGAGCTGCTCGCAAGCTGTGCAGAGCTCTAGGTTTGCACCTTTCATGTGATACCTGTGTTGGGGTGAGTTGGGGTGATGCAGCTGCTTTGGGTCTCTCCTCTTCCTGTGAGTAACCTCTCACCCATAATCCCATAGATAACCACAATAAAAATCCATTGGTTCACCAAGTTGGACTTTGGTGCATTTTTTTATTTTATTTTATTTCATCTCATTTCATTTTATTATTTTATTTTATTTTTTACCACTCAGACTGCGTTCTCTCCCTCTACTCTCCTGAAAGAGAGAAGAACGATCATCAATGGCAAGTGGCAATTGCAGTAAAGCAGCACCAAGAGCCGGCTTCACGCTCAGGAGAGAACGTTCCGTCTCTTCCTCGTGGTTTCTGGTTCTCTACACAGTCAGAGAAACTTCTCTAGTAACATACTATAGACATGATCCCTGAAAGTAGAGTCTTGCATTTGTTATTTTAGTCTGTGGTGGGTTCCCTTTTTGGGATGAGTAGATTGTGTGTGTGTGTGTGTGTGTGTGTGTGTGTGTGTGTGTCTGTCTGTCTGTCTGTCTGTCCAGGACATCTGCTACATAACACTCCCAAAGCTGAAAGAGGGGAAGGAAACCTCTGAGGTACTCCATCTGGACCACCTCCCAGCCTCCAGCTTGGGAAAGCAGCACAGAAGGAGAAGAACTTCACATGGGTGTCCAGGGGAACTGTGAGTCATTTCCTCTGGCTTCCTTGGTTTTGGAGATCCCCTGCCTGCCACCGTGGATACCTGCATGCTGCCCGTGTGACCTAAATTACACTTCCAGCAAGACTGAAACTTGTGAGCTAAGAGGACATCTCAGCTGAAGACTTGAGTCTTCCACATTTTCCTTTCTATTCTATCATGTGAAGAACAGAAGATGTTCTGATAGTAGAGAGCCCAGGACCAGTTTATTGAATGGCCTGTTAGAAACTTTAGTATATGCCTAATCTAGATAAGCTCTTACACAGGTGCCCAAAGGTTTGCCTTATAGATGATTTTAGATCTTGTCAAGTTCAACTCAACAAAGGAAGGCTTGAGTTTCATACCAGAATCACATGCAAGGAAAGAACGCCTTAATCCTGGTTCTCTGAATAAGTGTTCACCAGGTTCTTACAAATATGCAAGGCATTATGTTGCAGCTAAAATGAATTGTTCCCCACACTAAACATCAGTTCGCAGAGGCACTTCAGCCACATTCACTTTTCTGTTCGTCTCACATGGTCAGGGGATTGGATCTGCTCTAGGTCTTTCGGGCTGAGGTGGTTTAATTTTGATGGATAATATTGTTTATCAACTTGACAAGATCTAAATTTTTCATATTCTTTGCTTGAGGAGTCCAATTCTTCAACTTATGGACTTGATATTCTGTTTTCCATTTCATTCATTCATTCCATCCATTCATTCTATTGATGAGACTTCCTCCTGTCGTCTCAAATTGGCTTATTGAGTGTTTCACTTCCTTCTTCATTTCAGCCTGAGTTTTCTTCAGTATTTCTATTTCTTGTATGAATTCAGTGAGAAGTTTATCCCTTCCTTTTTTAATTATTTGATTATTTTTGTGTATTCTTTAAATTTGTTGAATTTTTTATCATGTTTATGATTGTTCTTTTAAATTCTGTGTCCTGAGTTACCTCTAGGGGCTTCCCATTGTAAAAATCTTCTATAGGACTGGTGGTGTTTGGTGGGAACATCTTATTTTGTTTTTTCATGTTAGTATTTTTTCATTGTGGTTTTGACATATGGATTTCTTTTGTTGCATGTGAGTCTGGTATGAAACTCAAGCCTTCTTTTGTTGAGTTGAACTTGATACAATCTAAAATCATCTATAAGGCAAACCATTGGGCACCTGTGTAAGAGCTCATCTAGATTAGGTTAATTGAAATGGGAGGATCCACCCTAAATGTGTGAGACACCTTCCATTGGCAGCCCAGACATAAGGAAGTCTTGGCTTTATGCTTATTGGTTGTTGCCTCTGTTGTTGCTGTCACCAGTGCTGCTGCTGCTGTCCCCACCCTTTGCTGACATCAGAACCCATCTTCTTGAGCCCGAAGAATCTCCAGGAATCCTCCATGTTTCAACAATGGGGCTGCTGAGGCATCTGGCTTTGTGGACTGATAGCAACCAGGTTCTCAGCTTCTCCAGTATGAAAAGAGCCATGGTTGGACTACCCAGGTAGTATTCCAGACCATGGTTGTGAAACAATTTAATCCACTTTTAATCAGTATTCATTCTTTGATGCCAGGTGTCATGGCATATGCCTTTAATCCTAGTACTTGTCAGGCAGAGGCAGGTGGATCTCTGAGAGAGTGAGGCCAGCCTGGTCCCATAGCAAATTCCAGGCCAGCTGGGGCTATGGGAGACCCTGTCCCAAAAAATTATTTTTTGCTTCTATTTCTCTAGAGAATCCTGGCTATTACATTAATCTAGGGAATTGGTAACATAGGGATAGAGCAGCTATGGAGCAAAGAGAGGACAGATTAGCAACATGAAAAGCTGCTATGGCCCTGGA
Source organism: Rhizomys pruinosus (assembly GCA_009823505.1). NCBI lineage: Eukaryota > Metazoa > Chordata > Mammalia > Rodentia > Spalacidae > Rhizomys > Rhizomys pruinosus. Next base: position 1,085,823 of record VZQC01000029.1, read on the forward strand.
TCTGAGGAGCAATGAGAGGAGGTCACTTTGCCCTAGCAGAAGCTCAGGGGGTGGGGGGTGTGGCACACTTACAATCTAGTCAACGAGAGGGAATCGACAGGAAGCAGAGAAAGAAAAAGTGAATACTTTGGGTCCCTTTCCTCCCATTTTCTGATCTCATGCTTATTGTTTCCCTTGTTCAAACCTACCCAGATGCCAGGAAGTGTAGTTCTGCTTACATAGAGCAGAGGAAGAAGGGGTTTATGGGAGCAGGACAGGCCCTAGGCCAGCACAATGGTGCATTTCCTATCTGGAGCAAACAAGTAACTTTCTTTAATTGGGGAGTTCAGGAAATGAATCAGTCATAGTGGGATCAAGCACACAGTTGGGTTGATCAGCTGAAATTCTAGATGCTTGTGCCACAAGAATCCTATAGCTGTGTGTCTTCATACAGAGAAGCAGAACTAGTAGAAAAATAGATAGGCATATGGATTAGATAGATGGATAGATAGATGCTAGATAGATAGATAGACAGAAAGATGATAAAAATTGTAGATATAGATGATATACAGATGTGATGAGACAGATAGAAAAGAGATGATACCAAGGTGTGAGAAGACAATGTTAAGGACAGACAGATAAATAGTAGATGTGATATGATAAAATAGATATTGATGATAAATATATGTATATTGATGATAAATATATGTAACAGATTTGATAACACATGACATATGTGTGATAGGTAGATAGATGGATAGATAGATGATAGATAGATGATTGAGAGGAGAATATAGATGATAGATAAATGAGAAAAATAGAGCTAGAGAGATAAGTAGATAGATAATAGAAAATAGAGATGTAGCTATATGAGAGGGGATTTATTGTGGAGCTTGGCTCACAAAACTATGAGGGTCAAGAATTCCCACATCCTTCAAGCTGAAGACCCAGGAAACTGGTTGTAATTTAGTTCAAGTCCCAATATCAGAGAAACAGGAAGCTAATAGTGTAACTCCCAGACTGAGGCAAAGGCCTGACAATGGGCACTCCTGTTCAACAGCAGGAGAAGATGGATGCCTAAGCCTATGAGAGAGGCTGAAGTCGTTCTTCCTTTTTATGGCCTAGGTGGACCCTCCCCAGTTTGCATAATGTGTACCCATTGATGAGGCAGATCTTTCCCACTCAGTCCACTGACTCTGGAAATGCCCTCACACACAGACCTTGAAAGAATGCTTTACCAACTATCTGGTATCCATCAGCTAAGTCAAGGTGACACAGGAAATTAACCATCAACCCACAATATCCCTGTACACTCTTCCTTATGAGAGGTTTCTTCTTCATCCCTTTCCTCACCTGCATGCCCCCCACCTTCCTCCTTCCCTGAAGAGCCTATACCAACAAAAGATCTCCAGATCTTCAGCTATGGACCTTCTAGTTTGCATTTGATAGATGACTCTTACACCAGCAGAGTCCTTGATATAACATACTCTTTTCTCTAAGATCACTGATGATTTAATGAACGTTGGTATCTATGCTTTGTGAGCAAGAAACTGACCCAGAGTGGGTTGTTAGCTTGTGCAAGTTCACCCACAAGTTCCAGAATTGGAAACTAAAGCTTCCGGGTCATTGCTCTTGGGAATTTGTGACCTTTTGTGACTATAAAAAGATCAGCTGGAGACAGCCTCCTCCACACTTTGCTGTGGTAAGCAGGTTGCTGGCACTGTATGTGTGCCTTGACTGGACAGCATGCTACCTTTTGCCCGACAGGAGCTACTCTCTAGGGGATAAGAAATGAGAGGACACATCAAGGATGAGCAGGAGGAAGAAGTCTTTTCCCTTGGACAATGCAGACTGACTCACATGAAGACATAGCGCAGCTGTATGACAGCACCTCATTTACCATAAATTGAGACAATTTTCTTTCTTAATTTCCTGTTTCTAGTGTTCATCAATTTTCTTATTTTAAATACTTTCTCTATGGCCTATTTGCAGCTATCAACAGGAGGGAACTGGACAGGAATGATGTGTGCAGTGAGCACTTGGGAACACTTGGGAGCTTCAGCCTGTGCCCCCCCCCCCCGCACCCCCCCCCCCGCTGTGATTCACTCCTTCTACCCCTGGCATCACTGTCTCCTCCAAGTAAGGTCTGTCAACTCATGCTGATAGTGAGTTTCCCATCCAGAACTGGTCATGTGAGTGACCAGTGAGTGAAATGATTCTGATGCCTTGATGGATGAAATGGTCTTGGATATTTTTCTCTAAATGATGCCTGACAATAAACAGGTCTATCCTCATAGGCACTATGCACACCGTGACAACTTCTGCTGTAGTTTAGAGGTTAAGGCTGTAATTCTCCCTGAATGCTTTTATATTTACTAGCTTATAACATTTCTTTCCCTCACCTAATTTTCTCCACGTAACTAATGGGAATACTAGTAATGTAGATATCACAGATAACATGTCGTGAGCTTTCTCTTTCTATAACAAAATACCTGAGACAATAAACTTTGAAGGATGAAAGGCTTATTTTGGCTCATAGTTTTAGAGGTTTCAGTCCATGACAGGTTGGTTTGTTACACTTGATCCTCTGACAAGGCAGAAAGGATATGTGCAGGAAGCTGCTCTCTTCCTGGTTAGTCAGGAAGCAGACAAACAGAAAGAGGAGGCCAGAATCTCCATATTCCCTTAACAGACACATCTTTAATGACCTAACTTCCCCCCATGAGGCTGCTCCTCAATAAAGTTCTATATCCGCACCATAGGTTCAAAGCCCTCAACAAATGGGCCTTTGGGAAACATTCCAGATCTGTTATGATTTGAATGTGAATTGTTCCCATCTGCTCATGTTTTGAATGTTTGGTCCCTGGCTGAAGGCAGTGTTTTGGAGGCTATAATCTTTAGGTAAGGGGGCTAGCTGGGATCTGGAAGGATACTACTAGGGCTCTGAAGTTATACACAAACTCTGCTTCCTGCACTCTCTCTGCTTTTTGATCCTCCAAAGTGTGAACAGTTGTCCTCTGCCACAATCTTCTGTCACCACTGGCTGACTGAGCTGCTCTGCCATGCCACAATGGACTGAAATCCCTAAAACTGTGAGCCCCTGAAAAAAACTTTCTTCCATTAAGTTGTTTCTGTCTTATATTTCTGGTAACAATGACAGAAAATAAAAGAAAATGAAACAAAAATATTAACACAAGATACAACCCTCAGCAAGTAGTTATAAGGATTATTTTATCAGATGTAAAACAGTTAAAATACTGCCTGATTAAAACTTGTCCCTAATGAGTGTGGGGGATTGGAGAGATGGTTCAGCAGTTAAGAACACTGGCTGCTCTTGCCAGGACTCACATTCAGTTTCTAGCACCCACATGGCAGCTAACACCCATCCATAATTCCAGTTCCAGATGATCCAACACCCTCTTTCTGGCCTCCATGGGCATTGGATGCACATAGAGCACTTACATACATGCAGGCAAAACACCCATGCATACAAAATAAAACTAATAAATTAAAAAATGTCCCTAGTGAATGTTAACTGTAATTATTGCTATGTTCTGCTAGTCAGAGGTGTACCTGTTTACTGACCAGAGGGCATGGTGGTACAAAGCTTATATCTAGGCCATTCTGAAGCACTGAGAAGGTCAGCAAAATGCCTGTGGAATGGTGGAGTCATCTCAGGCAAAAGGGTAAGAAGGAGGGCATGCTGTTCAAGCTTTCGTGGGGGAATGCCAACCAATACACCACTTTCTGCCTGCATACTTCCAGCTAGACATCTATTACTTCCGAAGGCTGCTCATTCCTCCCTCAGCCATCTCTAATTGGTAGACTGCCTTCCCATGTGGAAATAAAATCAACCTTCTGGTCCTGGACCTGCTGCAGCCATCAGGAAAATATGAGTCCTTCTTCACCACAAAGATATCACGGCATTCTGGGCATGTGAGCTCTGTTAGCTCGCAGAACTCAGCAACTGAAAGCTGGCCCCTCAGGATGCCTGGTGCTCCAAGAACCTCAGAACTGCTCAACAGTCAGGTCTAACTGGCATATACCTTGGTACCCCTCACTGCTCACAACTGGATGTTGCTCAGCGAGGATCCAAGAACTTAACTCATGTCTGAATACTCTCAGTCTCAAAGAGGGGAGTGTGCGGTCATTAGCAGTTCTCCTGAGATTGTGCACAGTGAGGATAAAGTAGGTCTCCAAATAATAGCAACCAAGCCTAATAAAAATATATGGTGGTGACAGAGGCAGTGATGGTATCTGCAGCAAATCTTTAGCTATTTGGAGTTGGGTCTGTGGAAGGTATTTCTTCCAAATCATGAATATTTCTCCCTGAGCTACATCCCAAGCTGTTATGACCTTCTTACCTTCTGAAGAAAACAGTAAAGTATATTGTGAAGAGTCTACTCAACATGAGATGGATGACATATCACAAGTTCAAATCCTTGGCTTCCCAGATTGTGGTCTGTGGCTTGCTCAAGTTATTTGGCTTCTGAGGGTGTTGCTATTGCCATCCCAAGGCCCTGATCCTGATGCTGGAGATGTGGTCAGCATCCAGTTTACAGAATTGGGCCTTGACAGTTGGGGTAATAATACTTTATACCTCATAGAGTTGGTGGGAAAATGGGTTAGAAAAGAAGCAAATGGGTTAGAAAAGTGGTGCCCAGTAAGAACTAGTCAAGAATTATTGTTTCAATGGTGCTTGTGTCCTGTCCATAGATGCATGGCACCTGTGTCCCACATTTATCACATGATGATATGTGTATACACACACATACATACATATATATACACATACATGTGCACACACATTTTGTCTAACTACTTCCCACTCTTACAGACACATAACTTTGTTCATTTCCATTCCTTATTCTTAAGACATGCATGGTGTTCATTAAACATTTAGTGGCTTAGAGAATAAATAAGTGATTGGTAGAATGAATGAACAAACCCAGCTATGCACAATATTACTAACATCCAACATGACATGTTAGATTTATTATTTTTTTTTAATTTTATGTGTATGAGTGTTTTGGCCTCATATATGTAAATGCATATTTGCATGTAATGCCCTGCGGAGGTCAGAAGAAGGCATCAGATCCCTTGGAGCTGCAATTAGAGATGGTTGTTAGCTACTGTGTGGGTGGTGGGACTCAAACCCAGATCAACTGGGAGAACATCAAGTGTTCTTAGTCCCTGTATGGCTAGCAAGGGAGCCACAGGGAGCATTTCCGGTGAAGGCGTGGGTTGTGGTCCAGAACGTCTCAATTCATGGCAGTGGAAACTGGGAGCGGCTGCCAGTGACTGCCCCCAGCTGGAGCTATTGGGGTTACAGGCTGGCACCATTTGCTCATCTTCACCTCCTCTTCACTCTCCATAGGGCAGACCAGGGAGGTGTGCCCTGAAAATGGTTTTGAAGTACCCCATTATTGCACTTTCAGAGATTTTTCTTCAACAAACTCTTCTTGAATTTTATAAGCAAGTCCAACGTGTGACACTGACTAGGGGGAGAATTCATAAAAGTAAGGCAATGTTAAATGATATATCTTACATTTCTTTTTTTTTTTTTTAAGTGCCTTCCACAGGGCAGGTCTTAGGGAACTGAAGCAAGAAGAGAGGAGCTTTATTTTTGCCCACAGTACCCATTTGGCCCAGTTCTGTGAACATTGACTACATACTGACCACATCTCCAGCATCAGGATCAGGACCTTGAGAGTGGCAATAGCAAAAGGCAGGTCCCTTTCATGCCCTGAGTAGTTGCAGGGTTGTCTGGAGCCCTGATCAGTCTCTGTTTGGTCTAAGCTAGCAACCCCGCTCCTTGCCCTGAATTCTCTGTGGCCATCTGCTCATTCTACCCTGGCAGCTTGCTAAGCCATCACTGAGATAGAGTGTCATCAAATAATGTCTGCCACTTAGCTAATTTAATGTCCTCATGCTTTCCCTGAAGGTTTTATTTTGGCTGAGTTTGGGGGGAGTGCTGGGGACGGCTCATCATGACTGACTGCTCCTGCCAGCTGTTGGCCTCCAGGAAGCTGAACCAAGAGCCCCATTCTGTGAGCCTGTGAGCTACGACCCAGCTTCTGTGCTCTTTAGAAGCCCTAGGTGTCGCCTCAGTAAGTCTGCTGGAGTCATCTGTGCGTCTGTCTTCAGGTGGCCTCAGATGTGAGCCAGGCCACCACCAGCAGCCTCGAGCACTCACATGACTATTAGGATAAGCTAAGTCCTCTGCTATTAGCTCTAAAGCTTTTCTTTTTAATTAATTTTATTTATTTTTGTATGTGTTTGAATGTACTGTCTGCATACAGGTCTGTGCACTCGTATCGTGCAATGCCGTGGAGGTCAGAAGAGATTGTCGGATTCCCCTTGAGCTGGAGTTAAAGACGGTTCTCGGCCGCCATGTGGGTGCTGGGGATCGAACCCAGGTCCTCTGCAAGAGCAGTTGGCACTCTTAACCGCTAGGCCATCTCTCCAGCCCTAGCTCTAAAGCTTTTAACCCAGCAGTTTATCCCTGAATCCCGTCACAGTGCTCCCCGATCACCTCTTTTCACAGCCTTTTCCCCTCGGAACCTCCTGAACCCCCTTATCTTCAGTTATTACAACGTATGCATAAGTGGAACATAAAGATGAAAGAGGCATGTGACATTTCCTGGCTTTGGATTCTGCAGAGAGGGAGAAGACAGAAGTTCCCTGAGGGGTAAAGCTTCCAAAAATGCTGTGTGTGGCTGGGAGTGGAGCTGAGTTCAGTTTCCACTTAGCCCAGCTTCCTGTGTGATGACCAGTCATCACTGCCAGCCAGCAGACCTGTGGGGTAATATCAGTCCAGGGGCCTTGTAGGAGCCAACCAGGGGCCCTCTAGGGACAAGCCAGGGTCACACAAGGCTGGGGGGCAGGTTGTAGGGGAACAGCCCAGGTCTCTGTGGGGATTGGCCAGGATCACACTAGCTGGGAGCCCTCGTTGCACCTACCCATGTTGCACCAGACCAAAGCTGACTTGTTGTTACTTTCACCTAATCCTGGTGTTCCTTGCCTACTAGAGTACCCATGGATACCCTTGGGTATGAGGCAGCTTAGCAGCCAATGAAAATGCCTCTCTTTGCTCCAAGACTAAGCTTGTTCTCTCCAATTTAATCCCTTACCAAGTCTCGGTAATCTCATAATCTCAAGAGAAGATGTGCCAATGTGGGGACATAAGGGTCCCTACCCATGGCCAGGGATTGCAGGATACCCAATCCATCTATCAGGTTGACCTGAAGACCATGATCTATGATCCACATGTACTGGATACATGTATGAACTGCCAAAAACAAGTCAAAAGTGTTTTTTTTAAAGACAGGGAAGCACAAGTCCATTTCTGCCAATTTTTTTCCATTTACAAAGCAAATATTTATTTATTGTTTGTTTGTTTGTTTGAGACAGGGTCTCCCTAAAACCCCATCTGGCCTGGAACTCACTCTGTAGACCAGGCTGGGCTTGAACTCACAATCACAGAGATCTTCCTGCCTCTGCCTCCAGAGTGCTAAGATTAAAGGCATGCATCACCATGCCCATCTTAAAGATGGTTCTTAGCCACTATGTGGGTGCTGGGAATTGAACCTGGGTCCTCTGCAAGAACAGTCAGTGCTCTTAACCACTGAGCCATCTCTCCAGCCTGCAAATATTTAGTTTTTAAAAGGGGAATCCAGTCAGAAAATGTAGGAAATCTGTAGTATGAAGATAGTCTAGTTTTTAAAGTTACATTATCTTTGTGGAATAAAGAAATACTCCCAAACTGTTCAGTAGGTGTCATTATAAAAAAGTTAAAATTTTTTGGATTTATTCATTTATTTATTTTCATTTTATATGTACAAATGTTGTGCCTGCACATATGTAAGTGTCCCTATGTCATGCAATAACCATGGAGACCATAAGAGGGTGTTGGATCCCCTGGAACTGGAGTTATGGATGGTTATTAGCTGCCATGTGAGTGCTGGGAACCAAATTCCAGTAATTTGTCAGAGCAGCCAGTGCTCTTAACCTCTGAACCATCTCTCCACCCCTAGGAACATTTTAAAATGTGATTAAGAGAAATGGTCACTTTAGGTATACTGCACTTCTTAAATAGTTGCAACATATACAATGTAAATACAATGTAAATAAACTCCTTGCTGGGTATGATGCTGGTGTTATTGAATTTGGTTCAAACTTGAGGTCATAGTTTATAGCCTAAGAAGCCAGATTCAGTCACCCATTCTTAAGAAACAAACTAAAACTGCCAAATTAATAGGTTTTTTTTTTTTTTAGAAGAAAAAGGAGATTTAGTCAAAGTGGTCACATTGAAAAGAAGTACACACACACAAAAAAAAAAGAAAGAAAGAAAGAAAAGAAGTACAAAGAGATCCAGTGACCTCCCTTCTCCTGTCCATCTTTAGGGTCCTGAAATGAGAGTGAAGTTAAGATGAAGAGTCAGGGATATGCACATCTAGGCAGTCCTGGTCAAGATGTGGTTCTGCCCACTACTGAGCTGTCACTGTCAGGGCTTCAGTCTCATCCTGTAGAGAGGCTTAACAGGTTGTTAATCTATATGAAATCTCTTTTCCAGGAGACAAGTTCCTCTTCTGTCTGGAACCAGACTTCAGTTCTTTCCTTCAGCATGAAATTCCTGGGCTGGGGGTGGGTAGATTCTACTTTCTTGGGGTTCATTGTTTCAACAGTTTGACAGTCAGATTTAGAGACAGATTTCTTTCAGGATTGTTACAGTGGTGCATGCCTGTAATCCCAGAATTTGAGGGATTGAGACAGAAGAATCAGGAATTCAAGGTCATTCTACTACACAGCAGAATTTGAAGCCAGCCTAGGCTACATGAGACCTTGTCTCAAACAAACAAGAAAAATTATAAAAAGAGAAATAAGTTCTTTCTGTATGAGAAAATAATCTAAAATATTTGGCATTACATAATGTATTAGTTACTTTTCTGTTGCTGTAATAAAACATGACCAAGGCATTTTTATGGTTCCAGAGGGGTAAGATTCATCATGGTGGGGGGGGGGTGGCATGGCAACAGAGGTTGCCAGAGCAGAAAGCTGAGGGTTCACATGCTAAGCAAGAACAGGAAGTGGAGTGAAACTGGAAATCTAGCAAGACTTAAGAATTCTGAAAGCCTGGCCCCCAATGACGTGCTTCCTCCATCATGGCCACACCCCGTAAATATCTGATGCTTCCCCTAAAAAGCACCACAAACTTGGGACCAAAATATCCAAATACTTGTAGCTTATGGGAGACACTTATTCAAACCACCACATACATACAGTAGCATTTAGCTAGAAGCTGTATAGAAGTAGAGAAACAGAAAAGGTGGGATGAATGGAAAGATTCTGCAGTACAGCCTAGCAGAGCAGTAGCTGCATGTCTGTGATTATTCCAATTAATATTTGTTGAGCACATCATGTGTGTCAAAAGTAAAACTTTTTACCCTTGTAAAGCTTACAGTATGTTAGCAAGACATTCTGGACACTTGTTACAGCATAGCAAAGTTCACGGTAATTGGATGCAAACCCCAGATTCTACAGGTAGAACTGGATGGGCCCAGTGGGATGGCTGATCTCCACTCCACAACATCTGCAGGAGATTACCACAAACTGGCTTCCATATCAGTAAGCACCAGTGGTCACCATTCTAACGTACAGAGCAGTCCCCAGCAAGCCCCCTATCTGTGGACCACTATTGAGTATCCCAGGACTCTGTGAATGAAGACTGCCCCCGTTCCCCAACAGAAGACAGATCCCCAGCCTTTACCATCCTTTGTCTTCATCTCACAATATACTCTGGTTCATTATGTGTCATATAAAACTGGTCCTGGGGTTGTTATCAACCAAAGGACCACCTCCCTAATGGGGAACACCTTTACCACTGTCACTGACCGGTGTTTAGCCCTCCATATGCCCAAACCATGCATGCCCCAGGGGGAGGGTGTCCATACTCCATCTCTGAGCTCACTAGGCTGTAATTATCCTGTTTGCAGCCTCTATGTTTGAAGCAGTAGTCTCTCTCCAGGAAGTCTAGATGGATAGTAAGCACAAGCTTTCATAAATATCTACAAGGCAGTTTCACATTGTATTTGCTTTTATTGGTTTCTGAGGGAATGCTCAGGCACTTCTACAGGTTCTGCAACCATAAATGTGCTGCTGAAGCAAGATTCTAATACACATTCCACAGAGATCCCAGGAATGAAGATTGCTCAGGTATATTTGCAGTAGATGATCCTCTGATCATCTCTCAGGTCTATGAGCACAGAGAAAGCCTCTTTTAAGAATGTAGCCAGATTCACAGTGTCAAGCTCTGCCCAAACTTATCCAAGATCTAAAACAGGCCATTGACTGTAAAGAGAGATATTTGAGATTTGCACAGGGAAGAGAAACATGGGACAGGATAGTGGAACAGTATGTGGAGGACAGGCATCTGGCAGGGATGGATATTCCAAGACCCATAGAGAGGCAGCAATGGCACTTTCCTCCCTATCTTATCTAAAAATCATTCAGCCTGCTTCTGTGGCTGATTGGGCTGCCCATTACCCAGAAGTCTTAGTGTTCAGCTGACTGGATGTCCACCAGGACCACCAGCATATTTTAGAGATGTGCAAGGTCCTACCTTCCTTGTTGCTAGATTGACTTTTTGCCCCATGACACAATTTCTGATAGAAACAATGCCAGAGAAGGAAAGCTTCTTTGGGCTCATGGCTTCAGGTTTAGTCAGCCATGATGGGGAGGGCATGGTGGAATAGCTCAGTTCATGACAACTGGAGTGTGGCAGAGACTGCTAGCATTACAGCTGACAGGACACGGAAAGTGTGGTCATTAATCAAGGGATGGTCTAAACTTCAAAGCATGGCTTTACTTCCATTAGCCAGATCTTACCTTCTAAAGGTCCTCAGCCTCCCAAAACAGTACTGCCAGCCTGTGGGAACATTTCAGTCCCCAGTCAGTGATAACAATCATCAAGTACCTGACCATTATAAAGACTCACTTATTTGATAGCCAAGGCAAGGGAAATGTATAAAGATGCCTTCATGTAATCACTGACATCCAGGAGCCTCCTGGAGAGTGGAGACTGTCCCAACATTCCCACAGTGCACAGTTGTGGGGTGGCCTTGACAAGTTCTATCTCATCCGTCTGCACTGCTGGGTAACTTAAACATTATTGCATAGGACTATGCTCTAACTAGCAAACTATAGGCAGATGCCTTCTTCCCTTGTTTGGTTGCACCTACTTGCCTAGGATGGTCACAGACAAACTTGTTGGCTTTTACTCTCCTCAAGAAAGGAGGAGCACGGAGAGTCAGCCATAGCTCCCAACTGACCAGTCAGCCTTAGTTGCATGATGGGGAGGGACTAAGGGAATGTAAGCTGAGGAAGCTATAAAGAGGCTCTTTATATTTTGCTCTGCTGTGGAGGAGTCATAATCCAGGCCTGCATGGAGACTTTCCTCTGAGGCCTTAGCAGGGGAACACCTACACTCCTGAAAGAGAACCTCACCCACTGCTCTGTAAGCAAGCCCAATAAAGTCAAAGGTTTCCCAGACTGTAGTCTGGCAAAATTGTGCCTCAGTTTGTCATAGGGACCAAGGAAGGAGGGGGATGGACACCATTTGTGCCTCCCAGGAGGAATTTTGTCTGCAATTGACATAGCCAGTAGGATATGACAAAACCAAAAATGAGTTTGGGAAGAGCAATGGTTTTGTCTCTGATATAGGGAAGGAGACCAACAACAAAAGTGAAGCTGGTGATGGGAGCCTGTTGGCAGAGACAATTTTGACATGGTGGGCTATCCCTATAGGGCTGGTGGGGGTAGCCACAGTGGCATGGATGGTGCAATGTGCAGTGAGATGTGTAACGAGGATGGAGCCACCTGAGCGGTGGTGTCAGTGAGGAAAGCCCTGGAATGACAGTCCTCTAGTAGGTGGTATAGAGTGGCATGCCTGCTTGACCAGTGGAGTCTGCCGTGGGAGTATGGAGATGCTCTGAGAACAACTGAAAGTCTAGAGCAGATATTAAAAGCCCTGAGAGTAGTGCACCAGGAGCTAAAGTATCAGCAAGCAGCTGCAGAGGCAGCCTGGCCACTCCTATGGGTAATCAGAGCTCCGTCCCAGGCCAAGGTGGTAGTCCAGACAGAGACTGAAGGTGTAAGTGAGGAATTGCAGCAAGAAAGGACACAAGACTAGCCTCTCCAGTATTGGCCTCAGACCTTGTCGGTAAATTGGATAAAAGAGAAAAAGAGATAGAAGCATTGGCCTGCCATTTTTTACAGCTATGGGGCCAGAAGGGAAGAGAGCCCAGATTAGATCAATAATACAAGGCTGATCCTGGGACTCCCGAAACCTGGAACCCATGGGAAAGGGTAGATAGTGATGACAGAGTCACCTACACATAGCTGAAGGTACACCTGAGGTTTGTCTTTTAATACAATGAAAGGGAAAATTCATGTTTCAGCATGCAGATGGAGGCCTTAACAATGGTCTTGTGTGAGAGACTATGGTAATCAGAATACTTAGCATTAGATATGTTGGAAAGAGGATAAGCTTTCAAACAAGCAACAAAGGAGCCCTTCACCATCTGACTTGAGTCTGTGTAATGTAGGAGAAGATGGAATTAGTTTAAGTGCTACAAAAGCAGAAAAGATGAAGCAATATAACTTCCCATCTCTCCTTGAGACTCACATTCCATAACCTGAGGTGGTACAGGAAGAATCAGTCCCTATTAGACAAGCCATTAGAGATACTTGGTTATCACCAGTGGAGGTTACCATTGGATATCAGGGGCTGGAGAACAATAGAGGAGGGGCAGGCACTACTGAGAGAACTAGGTATGAGGAAAGCAATGTATAGTGCCCCAGTTCACTGGACCAGATAGGACTGCATTCACCAGAGATTCAAAGAACTTGATTCAGCAGGAACCTCTAGATTGGGATGGAGCTTTAATGGCTTTGCCTAGTCCTTGAGTAGGGCAGGATCTTGTGAAGTAGGAGAGGCTCTGGCAGATTTAAGTGACTTGTATCAGCATGCAAAGTATGTATATAAAATACTAGAGCAACCTAGGAGAGATAGAAAACAGACAAAGCAGAGAAACAGTTCTATTTGGTTTACTTAAAGGTAAATGTGGCAAGATTTATGTTAAGCCCAAAGTTCTTAAAGAAAATATTGACAAAAAGCCAATTCAGTGATAAGGAGCTTCTTGAAGTCTTTAAAACCTGAGGAGGAGTTCACCAAAGGTATCCATTATAAAACAATACGGGTACAAAAGATAAAATTTGTCATAGGGGTGGGTAATGATCCTCCCCCCCCAGATTGAACAAGATACATCTTTTTCCTGTGAAAGTTTATGCTAAGGGTGGAGACATTTTGCCCAGCTAGAGCCTCCCCCAGCATCCAGCTGTGATCAATGGAAAGACAACAGGTATGGCCAGAACCACAGGTCAGACCCAGGGCCTGCCTGACCCAGGGAACCAACAGGTATATCAGGGGTAAGAGGGGCCCTGTTTCTCCTTGGCCTTATGCAGGGCCAGGCAGCTTGAGCCAGCACCAATGAGTTTATGAGGGCTGGAAAAATGTACAGAGGTGCCATATAAGAACTCCAGGATACTGAATGGCTCCAAAAAATGACTGAAGATAGTAAAGAGCTAACTAAATTAAATCCACTTATCCATACAACTGTACCCAACATGGATCTGTTGAGAAAACAATTTTCACAAATGGGTAAAATCTTTCCATGCTGTGTTAGACCTTGTTTGTGTTTGATTTAGTACATAGTGTTAAGCTTTGAGTGTTTTGCAGATGTGGAATCCATTTGAAAGATATCAGGTACACCCAAAGAAACAAGGATGGAAAATAAATTCACATAGGGTACAAGGGCCAGGTACGGTCGTAAGATTCTTGGGAGCTTTATAGTCGAGTAAGACACAGGTCATATCTACCAGGATGGTTGGGAAGGCTTGCAACAGCCTGGGCCTCTAGATGCTAAGAAGGAAACAATGTCTTATGGAAATAAAAGCAGAGACTCCCTCAAACTGTACAAGTATTAAATGAAGATCTCAGTACCAGGGGTGGGTTGCCCCCTGATGAGCTTTTGGCCAAAGAGGCCCTGGAGGCCCCCAAAATGATAAAGGTTAGGGCCACTAATGTTGGTTGCACACCAGAAGTAGGTGGTAAGACCCTATTACTGAAGACACTCTATGATGTGAGTGAGGGAAATGGAAAAACCAAGCTGGGCCTAAGCTGGAAACTCCCTGCCACCAATGACTGGCCTTCATAGAGTCAGAGGGCACTGTGAAGATACCTGGGAAAGAATTGTCTTCCACAGTTCTGCTTAATGATAGACTGACCCTGCATGCTGCACTATTGGCATGCCGAGCAAGAAGTTCCTGCTGGTGCAATAGTGGTGCCTGTTTTCCAATTGGATTAAGGCCCTCTCCTTGGAGAGGTAGCACACAAATGGCACTGCAAGCAAGACCAACCCTTAGTGGCAAGGAAAGTTATAGGAAAGCCCCAGCAGTTGTTTGGTTAGATGGATGTAATGCACCTGCTAAGGTGCATTAACATTTGTGTTTATACCCATAGGTTACGTTATTACAGCAGTCAGTGTTCATTTAGATGTTCTTGCTTCTTCTCAATTGTGTTTTTTTACTATGAGGAGTACAATAAAGATGGGCTAACACCCACACATTAGAAACAGATAACATAAAGGCTCAAGAGTTCAGTATCTCACTATGGTGGGAGGAAAATCATCTTACATCTATGTTACCCCTTCTAAGGTTCAGAGACTCTTGCAGAAGAAGATGGCAGAAAAAAAATCTAAGAGCTGAAGAAAGGGTGGAGTGTTGCATAGAACTGTTCTCCAGCCAGCAAAGTATGGACAGACACCTTCTTCCCATGTTTGGTTGCACCTACTTGCCTAGGATGAACAGCAAACTTGTTGACTGTTACACTCTTCAAGAAAGGAGGGGCAGGGAGAGTCAGCCATACCTCTCAAACAACCAGTCAGCAGTAGTTGCATGAGGGGGAGGGACTAAGAGGACATAAGCTAAGGAAGTTGTAAGGAGGTTCTCTCAACATTTTGCTCTGCTATAGGGGAGTCATAATCCAGGCCTGCATGGAGACTTTCCTCTGTGGCCTTAGCAGGGGAGAACCTACACTCCTGAAAGAGAACCTCACCCATTGCTCTGTAAGCAAGCCCAATAAAGTCAAAGGTTTCCCAGACTGTAGTCTGGCAAAATTGTGCCTCTATTTTGTCATAGGGACCAAGGAAGGAGGGCCAACATGTCGTTTGCACTTCCTAGAAGGAATTTTTAGGTATGAACATACACAGTGGAATGATCAGGGCCCGAGAATGGATGCAGACTCACCACACTGCACACTGAAAAAGTCCCTGTCTTTTGATGAAATTAGAGGTCATGGCTGACAACAGGGTAGCTTACTTCCCATTGGGGAACTGAACCCAGACATCCTGCATTACAGGCAGGGACACTCACCACTGCACTAACACGGATGACTCCCCTATGTTCAGATCCGCACAGTCTTTAACATTCAATAGACTGCACACATGTCATCTCACTTGACCCTCACAGCTACAGTCCCATTACACACAAGGTAGTTGAGGTCACAGAGCATGTGAGGGCTGTATGTGTGCAAACCCTCATGTCATTGCGGGGGGCTTTTCTGGCAATAGAGAAAGAACCAGGGTCATGTTCATTCTAGACAAGGATTATACCACTGAGGAACAGTCCCCAGACCATGCAGCTCAGGTTAGCCTCAAATTGTTAAAACTTCCTGCCTCAGCCTATGGAGTACTGATGTTACAGGCATGTACCACCATACCCTTGCTTAAGAGACATCTCTGATAATTTCCTACCACAGTATTTTCAGTGCTTCAAAGCCAGGTTTGATGGCTCCTAATCCTGCTTTGTGCCAAAGTGAACACAGAGTTCAGAGACAACCGTTCGTGTGTGTGTATGTGTGTGTGTGTGTGTGTGTGTGTGTTTTCCATTTATTCCCAGTTAACTTTCCTTCCATCCTGTCATTAACTATGACCTTGTCTACTTCCCTAAAGAGGAAGCAACCACATCACTGAGTAGTACAGGGAACAGAAGAGTGATAAGAAGGCGCTCTGTGTTCTCTGAAGACCTTCTTCTCTCTGTGGAGCTCATCCTTTAATTTAGAAATGAGAAAGCAAGGTTAAGTGGCTTTGGTGGAATTACACCACCAGGTCAGCAAAGAGCCAAGCCGGAGCTGACCACCATCCCAGTGATGGGCTATGGCTTCATCCCCGTAGGCCTGAAATCAATGTGGTGCCTGACTGCTGCTTTATAAGCAGTTGTAAAATTAGGAGAACAAAGTGTTAAAGATCTAAGGCCCCAAGCTGCCCAAAAGAAGGGCATCAAAGCCTACAGCCAGGGGCAGAGCCAGATTGGCTCTTAGATAGACCTAATGATTCACAAGCATTTCCAACTAGCTTCTTTGAACAGGCCTGAAATCTTCCTTTCAACCTATGGTCTCCACGGACTCCACGAACTGCACTTGATTGTGTATGTCAGATCCTAATGCACGTGGCCTGGCTCATTGTCTATAGGTAGCTCAGCAATAACTTGGAAAGTAATAAAGGTGCAATAGCCTAACAGCAGCAACCTGAATTGTGGGCATATGGCCCAGGGGAAACCTGAGATGGCCCTACTCGGAGATACAAAGCCCACAAGGGCTGTGAGAATAATGGAGATGTGGAGGCTATTTCCGGATTCCCACTAGAGGCCCTTTAAGCAAAAGGAGACAGACGGGGGAGGGAGCTGCAGCAGATGGTCTCTTTCCTGGGAGGAGGGAGAGCCCCATGTCAGGCAGGAGCTGGGTGTGTGTGTGGGAGGGGTGCTGGGCACCTCATGATAGCTCTGTGTCCTGTTCTAGGCCACCTGGGAGGGACTCATAGGACAAGCCTACACTGTGGAACTCGTAATGACTTGAGCACCTGAACAGATGGGACATTCTTACACCTAGCAGGGGAAATTTTGCCCAGCCAGAGACTAGGGCTTGGTTACTGATATGAATAAAGTTCTTGTAGCTTCTCTCTGTCCTTACCAGCTTTATCATGAGTAATTAGTGTCCTGGAGGAAGGTAAAGAAAGAAAGTGGAGTTCTGAGCCTCTTGGGAAGCAAGGATTGGAAGGCAGTTCTGTTGCAATAGGATATACTGCGGACACTGAGAAAAGGGCTCATCAGGAAATCGCACAGGACTGCCCGGGCTACATGCAGGTTGTGCACTGAACAATCTTGCTGGCACCATTGACTTCATAATCTCTTTTAGATGTGTGCAGTGGAAAGCATGCCAATGATATGTGGAGCTTTGGCTACAGAGGTGCATCGGGCTCCATACATAAAGGTCAAAGAAGGAAATTGGCTTTGGTTGCAGCAGGTAGCTGACAGTAGAACCACCTCACCCCTGTCACCTTGGTGTCCCTTTCAGTGTTATTTGAATACTGAACTGTGGCACCACATCATTGGAGCACACCATTCTTGCATTCAGTTATCCAGAGTGAAGGCAAATGAAAACAGATTTTCCTCCAGCCCAGCAGGAGCAGATAGCTGACTGGAGTTTCCTCCCTGGAGGATAGTGGCAGCCTACCCATCAACTCTGGTAGGAATGAGCAGTATTGGTGTGATCTGCAGCCAGACCCCTGTGCTATCTCAGTCTTGATCCCTTGCGCCATGGGCTCCATCATGGGTGGCACCCAGAAGATCTGAGCAAACCATGGGAGATGGGGATGATATCCCTGAGGACTGTTGGGAAACCAGTGGCTGTGGTTGTTCAAGGTTCAGGAACCCAACAGAGTCCTATTCACTTGTCCACACTGCAAGGCATAACTACTTCAAAACTCTAGGGAAGCATATTTGAGGATCCTCTTGCATATTTGGGAAGGAGAGAGTCTGTCTGACTGACACATGAGTGTGCAGGGCTCAGTTACAGGTGACCATATATGATGGGCTGTCCAAAGCTGCATGGTGCTCAAGCATGAGGCATGTAGCAATGCAGACAGGCTCTTTTACCTGCAGAAATGGGAAGGGTATCACAAAATTCTCCATTCTGTCCTGTGGGCATCAAGACCAAGACTCAATCTTGTATAATTACTTCCTCCAAAATGAAACTTTCCCTCCTTGGTGTGGTGGTTTGAATGAGAATGTCCCCCATAGGCTTCTTTGTGCAGAGTTGGTGGTGCTGTTTTGGGATATGTTAGAAGGTGTGGCCATGCTGGAGAAAGTATGTCACTGGGGGCAGGCTTAGAGAGTTCAACAAGCCTTGCCCATCTCCAGTTTCTCTCTCTCTCTCTCTCTCTCTCTCTCTCTCTCTCTCTCTCTCCCTCTCTCTCCTGTATTCACTGAAAGCTGTGAACCTCACCTTTCTGCTCCAGCTCCTGCCACCATGCCTCCCCACCACGATGGACTCTAATTCCCTGGAACCGTCAATCCTAAACTCGAATAAACTCTTCCTATTATAAGTTCCGTTAGTCATGGTGCTTTTATCAAAGCAACAGAAAAGTGACTAATATACTTGGGAAGTAAAACTTGTGAGTCTCAGGAGGCTTCTGAAGCTTACAAGATTCACAAAGCCCTTCCCCATGGCTATATAAGCAGCAATGATTGCTAGGGAGAGAGATTCTCCAACCAGCTCATCAGCCCACAAGTTGTACAGGGAGGAATAGCAGCTTCTATGAGTTGTCACTCAGGTAGGCTTTTAGCTACCTTGTGCACCTATTCTTCTGTAAGAAGCCATTCATTCTTGGGGCTGGAGACATGGCTCAGTGGTTAAGAATGCATACTAGTCTTACTAAGGACCTGAGTTTCAACCTAGCATCCATTCCAGGCAACTCATAGCTACCAATTACTTCAGTTCCAAGCTGATGCTCTCTTCTGGGATTCCATGGACCAGCACACACATGGTGCACATACCCATACAAAAAAATTTTTTAAAGAAAAATAAGTCCTTTATGCATACTCTTATACATAACCCCCAATAAACTCACTGGTTCACTAAGCTAAACTTAGAACAAGTTCTTTTATTAGTTGATGTTTGTTCTCATTCCCGCATGAAAAGTTACACAATACAATTGGTGCCTGGTGGACAAAAAGAGCCAAACTGGGCTGGGGAGGAGTGGGTAATGACCTCTGTAGTGGGTGCTGAAACATGTGATGGAGGTGCGCATTGTTGCTGTCATGGTGGCTACATGCCCCTACAGTGAGCAAGAGGACATATGACCAAGGCCAAGCTGCCTGAGAGTGAAGAGTCCTCAAGGGGACTCCCAGGACAGCCATATTTCTCCACTTGGTTTGGGATGGCGTGTCTCCTTAATGAATGAGGTCCACTATGCAAGTAAGGGATGTCCCCCAAACCACGGATGCACTAAAGAATATATTCCCATCCCTGATGGCACACATATGGGACAAGATCGTAAGCAGGCTGTGGTGTCAGCTGTGTGGACTTCACTGTAGGATATAAGACATGCAGCTGAGGCTGATCTGTCAGCATAGAAAGAAGTTGCCCATGTTAAAAAAAAATACTTTCAGATGTCATCTACTATATTAGCCTGATTTGGCAGGAAAAGTAGAAAAAAGGAGGATGAGATGGAGGCATTAGCTTGCTGTTTCTGACAGCTGGTGGGATGCAAGGCAAAGAGTGTAAGTTAGCTCTGTGCTGAAGAGCTATTCCTGGAATATAAAAGCTCAGAACCCATGCAAAGACTTGGACAGCGAGGAAGAGAACATGGTGGAAAGGAGAGAAGAGGCTCCTCAGGTCCAAGCCTTAATAGAGGGGAAGGAAAAGTACAATTCAACAAGAAGATGGGGCCCTAACAATGGACAGCGAGGAAGAGAGCTGGAAGTGATGGAAGACATCCCTCAGGTCAGGCCTTTAATAGGGAGAAAGAGAAAGATTCAGGATTCATCATGCAGGAAGGAGGTTTTCTAAGGGTCCAGAATAAGAAACTGATTATCAGGAAATACTCAGCATCTGAACTGCTTGAATTTGGAAAGACTTTAACTAATCAATGAAAAAGCCTCTCATACTCCTTACTTTTATATGTAACCTCGATAAACTCACTGGTTCACTACATGGCTTCATGTTCACAGCTTGTGAGGCTGCGAGACATGTGGATGGATGGGGTCAGTGTGAGTGTTATGGAAGTAGAAAAAACAAGTAACATAACTTGAGGCAAAGGCTGCATAAACTTGAGGCAGTACAAAGGAAAGCAGTCCCAGATGGTCTGGCTCATAGGAACTATGGGGGACATTCCGTTATTGCCACATGAGGTTCCTATGAATATCAGGGACTGGGAGACGATGAGGTAGGGCATGAGAAATGTGATGCTTGATAGCCAGTTTACGTGGCTAGATAGGACTGTGTTCACAGGAGAGTTAAGAAAGAAATTAATCTAGCAGGGATGTAGGGGCTGGTATGGGGCTTTAGTGGTTTTGCTGAACCCCCATGGTGGTATGTGATTTTTATGAAGTAATAGAAGCTCTGACAGATCTGAAAGACTTGACCCTGATCTCTCTCACATAAATCAGATTTCTAAAACTCAATCAATAAGGGACAAGGAAGGGAAGGAAGACAAAAGAGTCTGTCTGGATCATGAGAAGCAAATGTGGCAAGATTTCTGTCAAGCTGGAGTTCCTAGGAAAATTGATATAAAGCCAAATGCTGTATTAGAGGCTTTAAGACATAAATGGTAAAACACTGATGATATAAAATATTAAGTTTTTCCTAGGGGTAGGCAGTTAATGCCCCCAGAGTATTCTGTGTACAGTTTTCCCCTGTAAGAAAGTGTACTAGAGGTGGAGATTATTCATCGGGCCTGGGGCTTTGTCGGCAGCCAAGCACGACCAATGGAAAGGGAAAGGCCACAGTCGGTCAGAACCAGGGATTTAGCTCCAGTGGGAGTCAGCAGGCTAGAGAACAGCAGCCCTTGTGCCTAAGCTAGGCCAGGTAGGTAAAGCCAATCACACTGAGACCTTCGGGAGAGGAGAAACACATGGTGGCCCCATGAAAACAACAGCACCCCAGAATGAAGAGGCTGATGGATCACAGAAAATGACACCACTGTTACCGAAGGCTACGAGGGGCTGTGTGGTCCAACCACACTGATGTAACCAGTATTGGTCTTCTGATAAAGCAAATAGTGGGATCTTTTCATGCTGTATTAGAACCGCATCACTGTTTATTTTTTATTGTTTATCAACTAAGTCATCAAAGACTACCTGGAACTTACTTGGAATGTATGGTGGGCCTTTATTTATAGATTCTGCCCATCTTCTGCAAAGAAGTTTTATTATACAAAGTTAACACAAGAGAGTGTTACAGTGTTGCAAAGGCATCTGGAAGAATAGTAAAGACAACAGCTATGGGTTTAAATGAAGACTTCATGCATGAGTGGGAAAGGGCCCTCCCAGAAGCCATTCAATTTTTTTTTTTCAATGTGTATGAGTGTCTGCATGTAGGTAGGTGCACCTGTGTCCTGCAGTGCTGCAGAGGTCAGAAGCGGGAGTCAAATTCCCCTGGGACTGGAGTTAAAAATGGTTCTTAGCCACCATGTGGGTGCTGAGAATTGAACCTGGGTCCTCTGCAAGAGCAATCCGTGCTCTTAACCACTGAGCCATCTCTCCAGCCTGCCATTCAGTTTTTGAATGAAAATATCAAGGCCAAGAGTAGATTATCTTCCTGTGAGCTGTTGAACAGGAATGCTCCCAAACCTCACAACCATAAAGGTATTGCCAATGCTGTTGGTAACGTGCTAGTAGTAGATGGTAAGATATCACATGCTTTGGCTACAGAACACCTTTTTTTTTGTTTTTATTTTTTTGGTCTGTATCCCCAGCTGTCCTAAAACTCACTATGTAGACCAGGCTGGCCTTGAACTCACAGAGATCCACCTGCCTCTGCCTCCCAAGTGCTGGGATTAAAGGCATGTACCTGACAGGAATCTCCTTAAGACCTAGAAAGTAAACAGAACTTAGAAGCCTCAGGACTCTCCTCGCTAATGTTATGTAAGCAGTAACCAGTGCTGAGGACAGTAGACTCCAACTGACCGAACTGTCTGCAGGTCCTTTGTGTACCTTTCATGAGTTATAGCACATAGTGAGGTGATGCAGATATCTTTGAGTCATCCCATGCTCCCATAAGTAACCCTTCACCCATATTCCTGTAACCCTAGTAAACTCACTGGTTTTCTAAGATAGACTTGGGTGGACTTGTTTCTTTGGTCTATCATCAACCCCCTATCCTAAATGACTCCCCAGAAAGTCACCCAACACCCAGACATCACAAGAAGAAAGCAGTGTGTGCTGCTCAGGGTTGACAGTGAAGCCAGGGACAGGACAATGAACTGGGGCCAACAGTAAGGACATGAGTGGGAACAGGTAGTTCTACACTGCCCAACAGGTAGGTCTACACTGCCCACCAAGTAGGCTACACTGTTGCCTTGGGGGGAGACTAAGAGACTTGTAGAAACTGCCTGCCTGCTCCATGTAATGTGCTTATCAAATTACCTTCTTTTAGCTGGGACTGAGATCATGAACGAACTAAAACCTCCCTGTGAGGTCCTGCTATGTACAGAGTATTGGGCATGATTGATTTATGTTTATGCCAAGTGTGTTGAGATTTCCCAGGCAAGGTCCAGGGAGAGGAGCCTAAAGTTCATCAGAAATATGAACAGCCCTCCAGAAAAGGAGGCTAAACCAATAAAAATAAGTAATTTTTTTTGAGACAGGGTCTTATTACTGTATAGACCAGGCTGACTATAGACTCACTATGTAGACCAGGCTGGCCATGACTCACAGAGATCTGTCTGCCTCCACCTCCTGAGTGCTAGGATTAAATGTATGCACCACCACATCCAGTCTAAATAAGTAAAAATTTACAAGGCCTCTTCTGTCCAGAATGATATAAATTGAAAGTGTGTGAGATTCACCAGTGTGAACAAAGAGGCATGCTGTGTTAGTGCACAGAGAAGGAAGTTTATAGTATCATCGTGAAGGGTGTCGGCCCTGCCAAGACGGGAAGTTCTGTTTCTCACAAAGCTTCGTGGTGTCACACCATCCACGTGACTTGACCAGAATGTCGGAGTGAGGTATGGCTCATGATTAATGGCACTCAGCTAGTTCTGAGAGGACTGTGAGGAAGAGTAAGACTGGCCCCATGCCTGCACTGGCTTCCTATCTGGGCATGTGAGCGTTCCTTCTCACATCCTGTCCTCACCTCTGCACTGCCATCCTCCACGAGGCCTTGCCAGGGCTGAGCTGATAAAAGGGTGAGCTAAGGAGGCATTCTTAGTAAAATTACCAGCCTCGGGTATTGTTTTATCATAATGAGCCAAGGCAGAGGCAGGTAAAGTCGTGGGGCTGTTGACCCTGAAGTTGGACAGGCTGAAGAGGGAATGGGTGCCAGGCTGATGGCACCTGTGGCCAAACACACAGTGGTTGTGGAGAGCTGGCTCCCACAGCCTACGAGCTGAAGAGGTGGCTGTGGGGTTGATAGGCCCACATCCAAGCACATGGACAGTAACAGCCCAGGACCACGTCAGCTGGTGCAAATCCGTGAAAGTCTGTTTATTCTATGTAACAGGCAGCTTATATTGGTCATGTGACATCACCTACTAGTGGCCAATCCCAGACCTCCACACCATCACACATCATTCCTGCCGTGGGGCATACCCAGAAAGGGACATGCAGACAAGTCAGCTCATGGCACGAAACAAGCCCATGCTAACCTGCACATGCACAATATACACCTGAATCCAGGACTGCTGTCCCACAAAAGGTGGAATAACAGACAACTACTTAAGTACATTTTGTTTTAATGGACTTCAGAAAGCAAAGAACATTTGAAAGAATTCTGGGCACAAAGTAAGCTAGACTGCTCAGTATGGAGCCATACTAATAGAACTCTGAGCGTTACATGTAACATTAACAATAGTAATAGACAATACTCAGAAAGCATTTGACCCTGTAAAGGCTGTTTCTGAACAAGAAAAGGAAAAACAACTGTAGCTGACCACAGTCAGGGAGTCATAGAAAATCCTGCTGTGGACCTGACGTGGTGGCACATTCCTGGAATTCCAGTACTCAGGAGGCAAAGGCAGGAGGATTATTCAAGAGTATCTTCAGCTCTATATCAAGGTTAAGGCCAGCCTGGTGTACATGATCTCCTGTCTCATAAGAGGAGGAGGAGGAGGGGGAGTCTGAATCATCCTGGTGTTGTTTGTAATCAAGGAGGTCTTTAATGGAGTTTAACAAATGTTAGCTGTCAGCAGTAGTCACAGCCTGTCTAGACAATTAATTGACAGTTTGCCAGGCTTGACTTTGTTACATCTTTGTTTCTGTCTCAGATAACTGCTTCCTATCATGGCAGACAAAACCACTGACAGGGCTTCAGATCACTTTGCTCAGCATACAACATACAGATGTAGTAAATGCTTCTCACACAATTCTATGAGAAGTGCCTCTATTGCAGTACCTGACATACTGGTGTTGAAAGGACCAACAAAATACAAAGCTAACTGAAAGCATTGCTAAACTCATTCTTCTCATACATTCCCTCAGTCAATATAATCCAAGTGCTATTATAAATTTGTGCCTTCTGAACTATCGCTTCAAAAAATATCAAGGACCATCGAGATAGCTCAGTGGGTAAAGGTGCTTACTGCCAAGTCTGAGGACCAGGGTTTGATCCCTGGGATCCACATGGTGGAAGGAGAGGATCAGCTCCCACAAGTTGTCATTGGACCCCACATGTACAGGGTACATGCATGCATGCACACACACAGAGGAAATAAATAAACGTAATAAAAATTGATTGTTGGGGCTGGAGAGATGGCTCAGCAGTTAAGAGCACCAACTGCTCTTGCAGAGGACCTGGGTTTGATTCCCAGCATCCACATGGCAGCTAAGAACCATCTTTAACTCCAGTTCCAGGGAATCCAACAACCTCTTCTGACCTCCACAGCATTGCATGACATGGGTGCACCAACCTATATGCAGACAGAACATTCATACACATAAAAAATAATAAATACAATTTTAAAAAAGTTTAAAAAAATTGTTACTTTTCTCTACTAACAAAAACAATGACTTGTTATCTAACATTTACTGACCAGTTGTGCACCCAGCAGTGTGCAGCCCTTTACATAAATATCTCTTTCAGTCCCCATGACAAATTTCCAAGGCAGACATAACTCTTAACGTGCTCCTTCATAGACAGGCTGAGACTTGGTGAGTTTCAGTAACTTAACAGTTATCACGCAGGATAACAGGCGACGGAGTAGAGCCATGATACCAGACAGTTTGTGCTTTAATGAGCACACAGTAATTCTGTGTGGGGTCAGTGCAAAGGTTAATCATTGGATTGAATGGAATATTTTTGTGATCATTCTACTCAGACACAGCAGAGGGAACATTTTGTATCTTGTCCTTCCAGTCATCTTCATGAAGCCTTTTGTCTCAACTGAACTGGTTTCCTGCAATTTATCTTGTTTTTCATTTTTATAAAGTATCTACACTCTATGCTGTTCTACACCACCATCCACTGACCCCTGTGGGGTTAAATCCTGTTTTTTTTTTTTTTTTTTTTTTTATTTCTGTATGTGTATCAATGTACTGTCTGCATGCAGGTCTGTGCACCCGTGTCGTGCAATGCCGCAGAGGCCAGAAGAGGGTCTCGGATTCCCCTGGAACTGGAGTTCTCCTGGAATTGGAGTTTCAGACGGCTCTCGGCCGCCATGTGGGTGCTGGGGATTGAACCCGGGTCCTCTGTAAGAGCGGTCGGCGCTCTTAACCGCTAGGCCATCTCTCCAGCCCCCTAAATCCTGTTTTATTGGACTACATTTGGGCACTTAGTGGTTTCTACAGTGTATTATAAATGATGCTGTGTGATGGATTGCCAAGCCTGTGCCCACAGTGTTTTATCACAAGACGTTGAACTATTCCTTCACTGCTCAAGTCTACACTGGCTGTGTGACTTAGCCATCTCACAAAGGTGGACAGGCTAGCCTGTTTCATAAGAAATGGGTGGCTCAGTGGTCACCACCACTGTGACAAAACACTCAAGATTGTTTAAGTTATAAAGAAGAGTTTTGTTTTGACACGATTCAGGAAGGTTGGGAGGTCCAATCTCAGGTGGCCACCTCTATTGAGGGTCTTAACTGCTTCAAGCTACAGTGGAAAGGGAATGGACAAGCAGGTGCAGTATGGGAGAAAGAACCAGCCTGAAAGGGTTGAGTCCATTTCTGGGGGCTCTGCCACCAGAAGCTGAACTCTGCCGCATTGAGGAATGAAGGTTCCAGTGCAAGGGCTTTTAGGGAATATACTTAAACCATCGTACCATAGGCACAAGCAGAGATACCTCATGTGCTTGCACATAAGGGCTAGTCCTCTTGTTGTTTGGGGAGCCTTACACTTGCCATCATGTTAAGGAGCCCAGGCTAGCCTCCCAGTGATGTGAAGCAGCTGATGCTACAGCTGCTGTCTCCTTTGCTGATAGACAGCTTACCAGTCATCACACCTGGGATGCTGACCTACTGGAATACCCAGCTACAAGCCAGTCTGCCAGTTCCAGCCCAGACACAGGATAACCCAACAGGAACTGGTTAGAGGACTGAGCTAACACTGGGAGGGAGGGGGAATAACCACTATGAAAAATTATACGAAGAGTGAGAGGCAGAGGTGTGGAACAGGGTGGAGCTCAAGGGGAAGCGGGTGGCTCAAGGAGAAATGAAGAGTCAAAGATGAGAGACTGGGATGAGGTGGTTGTCTCTGGGATCCACGTACATTTATCTGGCAATTTTCAAAGCATGAACATTAGTAATTGGCCCTTTCAGAGATCACCACCCCCACTTATCAACAAGAAATCTTCTTTTTCTTCTCTGCCAACACAATGAAGATGACATTTGCATGTCAGTCTGAGCTGAGGTCACCAGCACGGTGGAATCTGTGGTCGGTCATGTGGTTATTGTCCATTGTTATTTTTTTCTTGTTTATGTTCTTGGCCTATTTTGCCACTGGATGCTGGTATTCTCATGTACTGAGGAGGCTGTCATCCCTCTGCCCCAGATCCTGTAACTACTTTCCTCTTCCTACTTTGCCTTTTACCTATTTTTAGAGGGCTTTAAACACTTAACTCAGCTACACCATTCAAAGCAGAGTTGAATGAGTTGTAGCAAATGTGTGTACCAAGTCCCCAGTAACATCACCCAGAGCCAGTGCATGAATCACGCAGACAATTCTGACCACTTTTCAGTCATTTGTCCATTCCACTTCTGACCCCAGGAAACTACCAATCTGCTTTTTTTCTATCATTAAAGATTAACATTGTCTAGGTTTTTTGATTCATAAAATTTATTTGGCTTCTTATTAATGAACTCTAATGATGTTTTCCTTTAACTGTGTTTGCCTAAAAGGCCACATCAGGGGGCTGGAGAGACGGCTTACTGTACCCCCAGAGGACCTAAATTCGGTTCCCAGGACCTACATCTGATGACTCACAACCACCTATAACAGCAGTTCCAGGGGATCTGATGCCTTCTGGATTCCACAGCCACCTGGAAGCAGGTGGCACACACACATTTACTCAGCCATATACACAAAACTAAAAGCAAGCATCTCTGAAAATGACCACATAAAACTTATACAAATATTCACCTATATTCTTTTCTATTCGATATTTTAATTTATTTTACTCATTATTTTTGTGTGTATGTGTAGGTCAAAGGACAGCTTTTCTATTGTTTTTTTACAGTTAACTTCTGCTTCATTTGGGATTTACTTTAATGTTTACTATGATCTACCTTATGATTTCCTGAATTGATCAACTAGCCAATATTATCCCATCTTACACATCACACACACACACACACAGAGAGAGAGAGAGAGAAAGATATCTGCTTCTATTACCCTTTTCATTCTAAATTACTGTTGACCTTATTTTTGAAGTGGTTTATGCTTTTGAATGATGATTGTGTAAGAATGTTCTAAAAGGGAAGAAAAAATGCCCTAGAGAAGAAAATACTCAGCCTTCAATAATTATTTACACTTAAAATTTTCATGAGTCTCATTTGTCCATGTGATCTGGTAACTTTCTAGGTACAAGCTCTGTCTTGTAAGTCTGCATCCACAATGCCTGAGATAGAAGATACCTAGTAAGTATGTTGACATAGCAACCATTCCAGATACCTATGTCGTCATTGACCTTTTGGAAATAAATGTCTTTAAAATGATCAGGTAAAGGCACTAGGATGTATTTCACACATCAAACTTTAACAAGTTTTTCCTACAAAACCAGGCTTTCACCTACATTTTAGACATTGAAATGCTCATCCAGATTTAAAGGATTCTACACAAAATAAGTTAATAAGCTAAATTTGAGTTAAAACCAAAAATGCTGCCCCACATTGTTTTCTGCACTTGACTTTTACTGCTGTGTTGAGTATTACCAGTCTAAATACATCTCAATTTTGCATTATTTTACATTTTATGTGCATGATTGTGATTAAACTCTGAAAGACTGACTTCCATTAAAAGAAGGCCTCCTGAAGCAGGGAAGTGGATCAGGGGTGAAGCACTGACCACACAAGTTTGAGGTCCAGAGTTTGGATATGTAGTACCCACCTACATGCTGAGTGGGTGCATCTGCCTGCCCATGATCCCAGTGCTGGAGGACGAGCCAGGGGATTCCAAGAGCAAGTTGCTAGCTAGCTAAACTATCTGAAGTGGTAAGCTCTGGCTGCAAGCGAAAGACCCTCCCTCAGAATATAAGATAGAGAAGAAACAAGGAAGACACCTGAAGCCAACCTCTGACTTCCACATGCATGTGCACATTCACCCACACATGTGCAAACATGTACAAGCATACACACTACATACACATACATATATAAAAAGAAGGAATGCATCTTTACACTACTTTTTAACAGGACAATCTTAAGAGAAATGAACTAATCTATGTGGCTTATTCCTTTTTAACCTTGAAGATGTCCTTGTTGGAGGATTCTGCAGTGTCAGATCTAAAAGTGTCACTGCAGAGAGGTCTAGGAAGGTCTGGATTTCCAGGATCCTGTCTCCATCAGAGAACAAATTCAGACCAGAGACAAAGTTAGGGATTAGGGGAAATTTATTACAGGGCCAAAGTATACCCCCAGGAGGGGAGCTAAGGGTCTGAGCAGAACAGCACTGGCTGGCATCTTGGATGGTTCTTCTCATATGGCAAAGTGTCATGGTGGAGTAGGTTATTCAGTTAGGGCATAGAGGAGTAGGGGAAGATCTGGGGATGGGTCAGGACTTTGCTGGAACACAGTTCACTCCCCTCTTCTGTCCCTTTATGGGATTTTTCCAGCTGTCATGTTGTCAGATACATAACAGAGGGAACTTTTCAAAGCTGACAATATGGAGATGCCATTATAATGAAGAAGGCTCAGTCAGCTGTGGTCCATGTTGGTCCTTTCTGTTTGTATAATGCACTGCTGTCACAGAGCTCTGTGGTAGCATCCATCTCCAGCCACCAGACAGTGTTTATCCCCACTCAACCCTGCAATTAACCACACTTGCCAGTTTATTTTTTATTTTATTTTATTTTTTCTTCTATTACTTCTTTATTGTTTTTCCATTTTTTAACAATAAGTAATAATTTATGAGTATAAGCATCCTTCACGTAAAACCAATTTGCAAGTGGTTGTGCCCAAACCCACACAGCTCAAGGGTCCCACCATCCAGCTAGGGGGCTTGTATGTACAATCAACTTGATCAAATAAGTGTCCAGTCTCTATTGCTGTAGTTTCACCATTCACCCCAATCACAGCCTTTACATTCTACCACACTCCCTCTTCCACAGATTATTCCTTAGGCTTAGAAAAGGGGCATAGGTGGACAAGAAACAAAACAGTCTACTTTCTCTGGAGCTGTCGTGTTGGACTCTGGTCAATTCTGGCTGTTTCTTTTCATGGGCTGACAGTTTGTCCAAGAATAACCTTTCAATCCTACTAATGAAGCACAGCAATTAGATATATAGGTATTTAAAAAGTACTAATTGTTATGGTAGGTTACTTTGGTATAGACACAGATGTTTGGATGGTATGTTAATCCATGAATTACATTTTTTTTCTGTAAAATATGACAGGGTCTTACTGTGGATTATAACACTTCCTAACCGCTAGAAGATGTAAGCTTGTGGCATCAGCCATGGGTTATTCCTCCAAGGAGAGAGATAATAGCCAATTAGATTTGGGATATACAGGCATATGGCTGCCACTGCTGCACAGTATTTCCAGGCAGGTGAGGTGTAGCTGGTGCTGATGGAGGAGTCTTGCTTGACTCAAGGCGACCTATATTTGCTTTATTGGCTTAGTGGCCTTTGGTAACACTCTCTGGTATTCCAGAGACCAACTGTACACTTGCAAGTGTGGTCTCAATACATCTTTCCCATGCTTACATCAGGTCTTCAACAGCAGGGCCTTATCGCCTCTCTTCTTGCTGGTATCCCAGTTTACAGGCAAGAAGCCTTTACCTTTGGGGAGAGGGCTTGGATTTCCTGGCCAACATCTCCTTGGTAGAATAATCCATTGCTGATATCAGAGCTCTCCTGTATTATTATATTTTGCTTAAGTGCACAGCTTAAGGAGACTTTAGTATTATATTTGGTTCTGAATAGAGAATAATCCTTTTCACAGTTCCTATGTCTATCAGTCAACTAAAGAAGGCAGTTTTGGGGCTGGAGAGATGGCCTAGTGGTTGGGAGTGCCGACTGCTCTTACAGAGGACCTGGGTTCGATCCCTAGTACCCAAATGGTGGCCAAGAACCATCTGAAAGTCCAATTCCAGGAGAACTCCAGTTCCAGGGGAATCCGAGACTCTCTTCTGACCTCCGCGGCATTGTAGGACACAGGTGCACAAACCTGCATGCAGACAGTACATTCATGCACATACAGCAATAAATAAAATTAAAAAAAAGAAGGCAGTTTTACTGGTTTTATAAGAGATTACCTCTATAACAGTTGGCTCCAATTTACAGTTAGTGAATGACCTCATCATCAGATTCCTCCTTGTTCTATGAAGGAGAGGTAAGAAAGTCTCTCATATTAAAACTTTGTGGCACCAAGAAGGTAAGTTTCATCAGGACTCAAACAGTTGAGAACAAGTCCCTGACAGGTGAGGTCCAGGTCATGTGGCTGTGATGATGACTGGAACCAGAGCCACCCAGGTGCTCTTCCATTACCTTGTACCAGGACAACACACCTTCTTTTTCAACCCCATCGAGGAGGGCAGAGACACGAGCCCACCCTGCCTCAGCAGCAGCTCAAGGCATTCCCTTAGTATTTTAGAGACCTCCACTCAAGTAGAGCCATATCCTTGGCTCCCCCCAAGAAACAAATTTTAGAACAAGCCAGCAAAGCAGAATTGGAATTTATTGAAAGATTTTTAAATAGATTTTAAGCAGGAAGGTTGAAAGAAAGAGAAAGAGTCAGGCAAAAGCAAGACACACTAGAGAACTGGGGTGTGGGCTTCTGGGAGAGTCCTGATTCATTGTCCCGGAGATGACTGCCCAGGATTTTGGAAGATTCTGGAATTTCAACAGGTTTCTATAGAATCTTCTCTCCTCCATCTCTCCTCCTCTTTTTGACGATTGGGATTCTAGAGTGGCTCTGGAAGTGCCCTGGATGGGATTACAATCTGGTACAATAAAACCAGGAGCCACCAAGGTTGCACAAGGGGGTTAGGACATGTCCTTTTACTGCAAGGAGGATTCTGGTGAAGTTCTTAGAAAACACAGGTTTACAGCTGAGAAGGGAGAAAGGACTTAAGCAAATATTCATTGTGCTGGATTTTTTTTTTTTTTGAGACAGGGTTTCCCTGTAGCCTCAGCTGGCCCAGAACTCATTAGACCAGTTTGGCCTTGATCTCACAGAGATCTGCCTGCTTCTACCTGCAAAGTGCTGGGATTAAAGGCACCAAGGCATCGGACTTGGAATCCTTCATTCTCAGCTGTTGAGAGGCTTTAGGCTGACACCAAGGTGACGGACTCCTTTCCCTTCACATGTCCCTACAAGTTTCTTTGTTTTTCTATCTTGTCTCAACCCAATTTCAAGTTACCTTTCAAAAGCAGGCCTTATACAACTTGCCTTTGTTTATGGAGAAAGAGTGGCATGCTTTTGATACAGGAGAAATCAGGGTCTCCTCTCGGGGACCATAGTCTTGTTAATAAAAGAATTTAAGAATGGACTCAAATGAAAGCTTTGCAGCAATTTTATTAGAGTTTAAAAGAAAAATCCTCAGGGAAGACAAGCCATAAATCTCAGCAGCTGCCTGGGCAGGAGAATGGAGATGGAAAAAGCAATGTCCTTTAAAGCCAGCATGGGCAGCAGGGACATGGGAAATGGCAGCTGGGAGGGGAGAAAGAGGAAGAAAGCCTAAGTTCTGGGAAGCCCAGTGTGATGGAGAAAGCATGCTTAGAAAAGAGATGAAAGAAAAAGGAGAGGAAAGCAGGCGGCCTTACAAAGCTGCTGCATTAGGGGCAACTGTTCCAGGCAGGAAAAACCACATGGTCTCATTAGGGGACTAATTACTTCCCTATCTCTTTAGCATGGCTTAAGGTGAGCCCACCTTCAGACGGATGGTCCCTCGGCCAGGTGACTGACCTGGCTCAACTGAAGATTCTACTGTAGCACCTTCAAGCAAACTAAGAAGGGTCCCCAAACACTGAGCCGTTTGTTTCTGAAGTCAATTTACTTCCTTGTTCTTTTTGAAACAGGGTTTTACCATGTACCCCAGGCTGGCCTCGAAATCACAATCCTCCTACGTCTGCCTCTCCAGTGCTAGGATGACAGGCATGCACTACCAAGCCCCGTGCCAAACTGCTTTTTAAAATGATCACTACTATTTCAATCCAAATGGCTGCCCAGTAAAGCCATTGGAAGTTATATATTCTCCATATAGAATGAGAAAAGAGAAAGGAAGAGAGAAAATGTATCACTAATGTATCAAAGAAGTAATGACTTCCAAAAGTCACCACAACAACCAGATCTGTCAGGCTAGTGGACAAGGTGGGTACCACAGAAGAGAGGCAGCTGGGACATGTCAGGCAGAGCTGAGGTGGGGGAAGGTGATGGACCATGAGAACAGCCCTCCTCTCCTCAGGGTCTCACAGCCTCTTCAGCTGCTGACTGAAAGCAGGGTGGAGCAGCTTCCTATATTATCTGAAAGACAGCTTTATGATGGAGAGAGTCAATAATCTGCCCAGAAGGCTGTACCCAGGCAGAGGCAACATGGTCACGTGCTGGCTAACCAGACCATCCATGACCTTCAGGGACCAGCAGATGGGTGACCCATTCTCCTCATGAAGAACTACAGGTAAAGTGAAGTGCTTATGAAAACTCTGGAGACATCAGCTAGATACAAAACTAAAAGCCCTGAGGGTCCCTCCAGGGAAACAGGCTTCATTTTACAACATTATCATTCATCCTCTTTGAAAAGCAAATCAAAATGAATTTCAGGTGGATTGTGAATTTAAATATGAAGAGGAAAACAAAAAAAGCATCTAAAAATAATAGGAAACTGTGTTCCTGGCCTGGAGTCAGCACACACTTCTCCAGGAGACGCACAGAAGCACAGCCTGTGGAGAAGTGATATTTAGTACAATTGACACTCGATGCACTCAGACTGAGAAGAGAGGGCAGTCAGTGCTAGAGGAGAGATTTCAAAACACTAGTCCTACAGTGGAGAAAATACTTGTGATTCCTTTACCCAGAAAAGGACTTGTGTCCAGAATATATAAAAAGCTCTCACAAATCAACAAGGAAAAAGCAGAGTTTCTTGTGAAATGAGTTCCCTTTAAGAAGACAGAATTCCCTTTAAGAATTAGTTCCTTAAAGTTTGAGAGATGGCTCGGCAATTAAGAGCACTGGCTGCTCTTGCAGAGGACCCAGACTCAGTTTTGAGCATCCACACGGTGGTTAACAACCAGCTTTAACTCCAGGTCCAGGGGAATCTGATGCCCTTTTCTGGCCTCCACTGGCATTGCATGACATGGGTACACTTACATACATGTATGTAGAACACTTATACACATAAAGTGAAATAAACAAACAAATAAATAAATAAATAAATAAGAAAGAAAGAAAATAAATCAGATTATTGTAACGTCAGGGACTTTCCCCATGTGTAGGAGAGTCCTCTCTTTCCTGGGTCTGTTGGCTTGCTGTACATTCTATTTCTATTCTTGTTTAATTTAGTTTGAGTATCTGTGGCACTGATCGCTACATTTTGTGTTCACATTTATTTTGCTTACATTTTTAAATATTTTATTTATTATTTTTATTTTTATGTGTATGAGTATATTGCCTGCATGTATGTAAGTACACCTGTACTATGCAATGCCCATGGAGGTCAGAAGAGGGTATTGGATGCCCTGGAACTGGAGTTATGGGGATGGTTGTTATCCACCACAGAGGTGCTGGGAATTGAACCCAGGTCCTCTGCAAGAACAAGTGTTCTTACCCACTGAGCCATTTCTCCAGCCCTTTTGCTTACATTTTAAACCATATTTTCAGTACTAGACATTGAAGCCTGGGCCCCATGCATATTAGGAACACTCTCTAGTGGTCACCTGCATTTCTCACCTCTTCTAAATTTTCTAATTTCAGGGCAATGTCTCAAGTTGCTCAAGGTAACCTTGACCTTGGGGCCTCTGCTTCAGCCTTTTAAGCAGGTGAGATTACAAGCCTGTGCCATAATTTTAATTATTTTAATTGGTATATCTGTATATATTTATGGGATATAGTATTAATGCACAAGTATAATATTAACTCAAAGGGAATAAAAGGAAGTTTATTCTGAACCCAAATGTAAGTGACTATGGTCTGGGAACATAGATTAAGGTTTCAACAAATTCCATGCTTCAAGATGGCAGGTTCATGAAGTTTTATAGTAATCCAACCAAAAAAGTCATAAGTCAAGGCACTTTTCAAACATACTGATGGAAACTAGATGGGTTACAAAGCAGATAAGCTCCTGTCATAGACCTCAGATGCTCTCTGGGAGTGTTCTTAGTGGTTTTGGTGTTGGAAGTTAGTGGTCTGAAGTTAATACATTCTAAAAAGGTTTTACCTGTTAGTGACAAGGCTATTGGGTCAGAGTCAGAGGTAGGCAAGGAATGGCTATTTAGGGGGTTAAAGATGGCTCAAGACAAACTGTAGTTAGGCTCTGGACCTGCAACATTCCAACCTCTCCACAATCATTGAAGTTCTAATCAGTTGATCTGCCTTGCAGGAGATTCAGTGTAAGGTACGGTTCTTTCTTGAAATTTTTGTTCACAGTAGTATTATAATTTGATACGTGTATACAAAAACATTGCTAACATTCTAACATTGTAAAAAAACAACTTTGTAAAAACTTTTTTACTTTGGTTGAAATTTGTCATAGCAGAACATTAAAAATATATTAACTCAAGGCTCAGACTGTAAGGTATTTCCTTATGTTTGGCTTCTAAGTATAATAGCAATACTTATAAAAATACCAGCTATATTTAGTGTTTTTTAGAATCTGATATTATATTTAGAATCTGATATTATAATTTCATCTAATAAAACATTTGTGAGCATATGAGATGGCTTAGTAGATAAAGGCACCAGGTACGAAGGCTGACAACCTGAGCTCAAGGAATGGCTATTTAGGGGGCTAAAGATGGCCCAAGATAAATTGTAGTTAGGCTCTGGACCTGCAACATTCCAACCTCAGGACCCACATGGTAGAAGGAGAGAACCAACTCACAATAGATGTCCTCTGACCTCCATGGGCATTCTGTGGCACATGGCAACCACACACACACACACACACACACACACACACACATAAGTAATAAGTAAATAAATCAATAAATAAAATGCTAAAATTAACATAAAAACATTTGGGGCCTAAGTTAAATTTAAAAACATAAAATATTTGAATAGAGATGCTATCAACACAGTCAGAAATACACAAACAGGGAAACAACCTCATGGCTCACCAGGAAACACCAGTTAAGACTCTAGATGCTCTCCTGAACAGCCAAGGTGAGAAGGAAGCCCATGCTGGGGCAGGTGAAGACGCAGCATGAGAGGCTGAGCCACTGGGGAAGCAGGACCACCTGCCACTCTGCAAGCTTTGAAACAACTTGAACCTCTGTAACAAATGATATTAT
The DNA here is from genome assembly GCA_009823505.1 of Rhizomys pruinosus. Taxonomy (NCBI): domain Eukaryota; kingdom Metazoa; phylum Chordata; class Mammalia; order Rodentia; family Spalacidae; genus Rhizomys; species Rhizomys pruinosus. The sequence goes on from VZQC01000029.1 coordinate 1,122,013, forward strand.
ATTGGAACAAAAAGACTACTGTTATGACCCTGAGGACTCTCTCAAACCCAACTTTGAACAAAAAAATGCTATCCATTGTTATAGATCTATTTCCTCCAGATGTGACATAACCACTGATCAATACAAAGCAGAGTTGCCACGGTGACCTCTAGCATACCTTGGCTACAACCAAGTCAATTAAATAAGCAGAATGAAACAGTGACAGTGAGGTCTGTGGTAACGGTAACCAGGCTGTTAGTATTCTCACATGGAGTGAGGAGAGTTGGGAGACCCTCACCTGAAATTATAGCCATCACTCCCTTTGGCCCTCAATATGTGTTTGGTCTTGGGGGAGCTTGTCAATACAGGAGGAGATGGTTGACTTGGGGTTGGGGCACCTTATGAGTCATCATCCATGATAGGGGTGAGCTTTTTAGAGCTGCAAAGCTACCTTTGGGTCACTCATGCTCCTGTAAGTACTCCCAATAAATTCACAGGTTCACACAGCTGGACCTGGGTGGAAACCCTTCTTGGTCTTCCAGTGACCTGTCTCAATAAGACATTTCTTTGGTCTCCCCAGGAAATGTCATATGACAATAAGGAGTGTATGCTATAACATTCCATTAGTATAATGTTCAAAGGCAGGCAAAACTCACCTCTATGATGATTAAGCATCATGCTGACCTTTTGCAAGTGGGTAGACAGTGACCAGGAGTGGGGGCAGAAGTGCTCCCAGCTATCGTGTTGTGTTCCATTTCCCATTCTCCTGTATATTTCCCGTGCCAGCTACTGATCATGTTCCATTTCCAGGTGTCAGTTAGATCACCCGGGGATGTTCACTTGTGTGTGTGTGTGTGTGTGTGTGTGTGTGTGTGTGTGTTCTAAGGGAGCCACTTTTGCTGATACCTAGTTTTAGACTGCTATTCCCATAACTGATGCAACCAGAACCCATTTCATTATACAAAGTCATGACAAAAATGTCCCCATGCTGTTCCTGGAGAAACTATAAGTAGATCCACAACATGATGCAGCAGTCTCACTCTGGGGTATACATCCTGTGCTGGATAGCTTTAGCGTCAACTTGACACACCTGGGTTGAGGGAGCCTCAATTTGGGAATTGGCTCCATTGGATTGGCCTGTGGCCACATCTGTGGAGTATTGTCTTGATTGTTGGGCAATGTGGGAGGACCCAGCCCACAATGAGTGGGTAGGTTGTTGTGTACCGTATAAGAAGGCAGGCTGGGCATGAGCCAGGGGAGCAAGCAAGTGAACAGCATTCCTCCGTGGCTTATGCTTCAGCTCCTGCCTCCAGGTTCCTGCCCTGAGTTCCTGCCTTGGGCTCCCTGAGTGATGAACTGTGACCCAGGAGATGTGAGCTGAATAAACCCTTTCCTCCCCAAGTTGGTATTGGTCAGAATGTTTTGTCACAGCAATGGAAGACAAACTAGGACAGAAATTGATACCAGAAGAGTGGGGCATTGCTGTGATAGACCTGACCTTGGTGTTTTGGGGAAAGATTGAGGAGGCGTTTGGAACTTTGGGCTGGGAAGATCATCGAATACCTAAAGATTGTTGTTGTGGAGCTTGGAGCAATTTTGATGAAGGATTTGTAGAAGATGGAGGCCTGGCTTGTGAAGTTTCTAGTTTCAAAGGGGAGCAGAGATCATCAGGACTGTGTAATCTGTGGGTTCTGGTCAGCTGGGTCTGAACAGATAAGTAACAAGAGACCAGGACCTGAAGTGAAACTTTTGTTGTACTGGACAATTGATGCTGGTTAGCTGGGGCTGAAAAATCAGCTGTAAGTAACAAGAGACCAGCATCACTGTGGTGAAATCTTCTGGGAAGAATTTTCTTCAGGGTCAGCACACAGAAACTGTGTTCCATCAGGGGCCTGAGCCTCCATCTCAAGCCAGAAGCAGGACTTGGTAA
>VZQC01000029.1:1125544-1228540 GCA_009823505.1 Rhizomys pruinosus
TTTTGGCTTCATGTAGTTTCTTTTTTTCACAATGTTTATAGATACGAGTATATAAAATCAGGGCATGAACATGATTTGATAGATTAAGTAGACTTAATTTCAATACTATAATAAGGGAACAATTCAAATTCTCACCATTTGTTTCACACCCACAAAAACTACTTCAAGGGCATTAACAATCTTTCATATCCGATCAGTTTTGTGCAAGTAAACCATGTTTTTTTTTAAAAGGCTTGTGCACTTGCCCAGGCTCAAGGATATTGAAATCTGGCACATAAAGCCCATTACTAGAGGTAGAAATACAGGCAATAGGGGCTGGAGAGATGGCCTGGTGGTTAAGAGCACCGACTGCTCTTGCAGTGGACCCGGGTTCAATCCCCAGCTTCCACATGGCGGCTGAGAACCATCTTTGACTCCAGTTCCAGGGGAATCCGACACCCTCTTCTGACTTCCGTGGCATTGCACGACCTTGGTGCACAGACCTACATGCAGACAGTACATTCATATGCATAAAAAAAAATACAGGCAATATACTATTATAGCAACAACCATCAATTACTGTTAAGGATTTTCTGTAACAACCAAATGGATAATCTAACATTGCAACAACTCAAGTATTACAAGCAAAGTGCATTTCTATAATATTCAATGTTGCTATTCAGTTTTCTAACTTTAAACAGCCTATGATAACTGGCAGCAAAGAAGGTCCTTGCAATAGACTGCCTCTGCTTGAGAACCTATGATGTAATTCTTGCATGCTGCTAATATACTATCTAATTCATGTAGTTTCTTAAATTACATCATGTCACCAAAGAATATTTTCTATCAAAAAATTTAAATGGAAATAAAGGAGCTTTATTTCATATTTTAGTGATAATTTAAAAAATGCAGCAGAGCATCAGAGTTCAGCACGCCCTCTGATTAGGGCAACTCTTCTAGATGGCGAAGTCAGGCACATATGTGTAAAAGCCCAGGGTAGCTCCCTCTGCCTGTGCATCCTGCTCAGGCTGGACCAAGCATGCGTGCCCATTGATGACCTCAGAGGCAGAACACTTGCTCTCCACTGTCTCCCCTGTCCTCCTGCTTTGAGGCTAAGCTGATGCCACGGCTGGCCCTGGTGGCTTCCTCTGTGCCCTGCTCAGAGCTTTCTAAAGGGCAGGACCAAGGCACAACTCCTGCTAGGCCACAGTTAAGCCTTGCAGCTGGCATCACGAGCAGCATTCTTCACTGATGGCAGTCTGAGAAGAAAGATCCTATAGTACCCAACAGTTCATCCATCCTTCCAGTCACATTCTGTAGGCCCAACAGGTGATGGTTGGGTGTCTGTGTTTGGTCCCTCTCCTTGGTCCCACCATGAGAAGAACCTCTAGACCCCACAGTGCTCATCCTGCCCTTACATACCCATACTCTCTGTAATCACTGTCCTACACCTGCTCCAGAGCATTCCCTCTGGGATGAAACAGGCAAGAGGTGCAGAGAGCAGAGGCTTAATGGCAGTCTTCCTGTGGACCTAAGGCTGCAGGAAAAGTGCTCCTTCTTTGTTACCAGTGGTCAGAGACTGGAGTCAAGTGTGTTCCGGTTCTTAGCCTCTCGTCCAAAGATTAAAAATAAGAGATTCTGTTGAATGAGAGTTTATTTGGCTGATGGTTGTGGAAGGGGTTTCTATAGTGGAGAAGGCATGGAAGCAGGCAGGCAGAGTGGGAAAGTGAGAGCTCACGTCTTAGCAAACTGGAAATGGAGTGAGGCTATAAACGCCCTGAGCCCACCCCCAGTGACACTCTCTCCAGTAAGCTACACCTCCTACTGGTTCCACGTCTTCACCAAACAGCACCATCAGCTGAGGAGCAAGTCATCAAACGCTTGAGCTTATGGGAGACATTCCTAATTCAAACAACTACATTCTACTCTCTGGCCCCCATAGGCTCATGGTCACATCACAGTGCAAAATGCATTTAGCTCAACTTCCTAAGTCCCCATAGTCTTGGGGACCACATCTGGCTCAGTGGTTAAGAAAACTGACTGTTCTTGCAGAAGACCTGAGTTTGAATGCCAGCACCCACATGCTAGCCAACAACAGTCTATAACTCCAGTTCTGGGGATACAACACTGTCTGTGGTTCTCCATGGGCATTGCACATCACAGGTGCACTGCACACATGCAGGCATAAGACTCATACACATACAATAAAAAATAATAAATAAATAAATTTAAGTTCCCATAGGCTTTCATAGTCTCAACACTATTCAAAAGTTGAAACTCCAAGTCTCTTTTGAGATTCAAGGCAATATTTTAACTATACACACTTCCTATATACAATAGTTCAGAATACACATTTCCATCCTAAAAGGGAGGAACTGGAGCATACTGGAGAAATACTGGACCAACATAAGACCAAAACCCACCAAAGCAAATACCACGTGCTGTAGTTCTGTATCTGGTCTCTGGGACTTTAGTTTTTAAAGGGCTTAGATGGCTCGGCAACTCCAGCTTTGCTGCCAGTAACATACATCTCTCCCTCCACTGGTGCCCCTTCCTGTATGCAGCTTTCTGTGGCATACGTCTCATGGCTCAGGCATCTCCAACATCACTGCAACCTGGGCTTCACTTTCACAGCTTCTTTTCTCAGTGACTCCAGCTCTTACACACTTTGCTTGGCCCTCAGCAGTCTCTGAAACTGAAGAAGAAGGATCCATGACCCCCTTACTCTTGCATCTTTCATGCTTCCAAAGCCAATATCACACGGATGACACTGCCAAGTTCAACTCCCAGGTTGGAAGGGTCCCTTGCCTTCCTTGAATCATATTAGTAACAGCTTTTGTATGCAGTTGCTTTCTAGGAGCAGAAAACTCTTAAGCTCTCTTTTACAAGTTGGAAGTGCACCTGTGTGGGATCTTACCCTAAGAGGCCCCTTCCCATTCTTCCAGTGCAGGAGGCCTGTCCTCATGGCTCTAATCTCATGAATAATTTTAGCCTCTTTCAGTATATGCCTTGGCTATAACATTAAGCATTCTAGTGCTCCTCTTTTCCTTCAGACTGCACAGTCTGTATTTCTTTGGCCCCACTTGTTCTTTTTCATTGTAAATCTGCATATAGATTGTCAATAATAACCATGTCACACACTTGATGTTTTTCTGTCTTGCAATTTCCTTCAGCAAAGAAATTGGTCTATAACTTTTATAACTTTTTAATTTAGCCTTGGGCGAGATCTTAGGACATGGGCAGAAGACAGCCAGATTCTTTGCCCAAATATCACATGAGTGACCTATATATAGCACAGTTGCTAATGGAGATCTTGTTCCTCTCTGGAACCTCATGAGCTGGGTCTCCACAGTCCATTTACTCTCAGCACTACAGTCTTCCAGGCTCCTACTACAACAGCCCATTAACTTCTGCTTATAGCCTTGAACTGCTATTCTGGTTAAACTTAAAGCCTTCTCCCCCCACCTCCAAAAAAAAAAAAACCAACACATGCCCAAACTCTTTGTATCAATACCCCACATCTCTTGGCACCAGTTTCTGTATTAGTTACTTTTAATTGCTGTGCTAAAATACCATGATTAAAAGCAACTTATAGAAGAGTTAACTTGAGCTTATGGTTCTAAAGGAGTCCATCACAGTGGGGGAGGCATGGCAGCAGGCAGCTAGTGCAGAAAGCTGAAAGATCTAACTTTCAACCACAAACATTAGCACAGAAAGGGAACTGAAAATGGGGTGAGACTATAAGTGATCAAAGCCTGCCTTAGGTGACATACTTTCTCTAGCAAGGCTACACCTCCCAAAGGTGCAATGGCTGCCACAAACAGCACCACAAGCTGGGGGCCAAGTATTCCAATAACTGAGTCTAATGGGGGACATGTCTGCTTCAAACCACCACAGAGGGGTTCTGGTATAGAGCCATAATAACCTGAACATGAAGATCTCAGACCAGACCTTTCCCCCTGACTTCTATGGTAGAGATATAACTGAAAAACAGTATTATAGTTAAATTGCTGTTTGGAGGCCATCTTTCCTCATTCCCTACTGGTATTGGGGCCATACAGTATTTCAGTAAAACATAACACGGCTTGAGGTTTTCCTGGGTCAAATCTCTACCAATGACTAAAGACAAACCCAAGGGGCCAATCCAGTAGGAAAAAAGGGGAGTTTCCTATGATGACCTGTAATAGAGAGGAAAGGAGACCAAAGAAGAGGAGAGGAAAGGAGAAAGAAAAAGGGGAACAAGGAGGAAATGGAGAACCCAGCCCTGATTTCCCCTAAAGGGTGTAGGAAGGAAGAATAGGGTAAGTGTGGATTCCTGGAATGTCCCTAGTGGAATCCTTTCTTAGCGTACTGAGTGTCTTAAATGTCTTAGCTTAGATGGACATTGTGATGACTTTTTAGTTTCTTTAGCCTCAGAAATGCATTCTTCAATAATCTATGTTCTCTTTGTAGCTGTGGTGACCCTGGGTGCAATCACTGGCACTTAGCTATTCTCCAGTTAGAGAATATGGCCTCCTGCCAATGAGCTTCCTATGAAAAGTGCTGGTTCACATGTTGAGTCACTGCCCGAATGACGGTTGGGGAAGAATTTGTATCTATAGCTGCAAGTGATGGCTTATAATTATAATCCTCATCACATTAGGGTCCTGGCCCGAAATATACTCAATCAAGTAAATCAAGAAAGTGTCATGATCTAAAAAGGTGTCCTCTTTCTCCTCAGAATCTAGGAAAGTGATGGAGTAGGAACAGTCCACGAGACACTTCATATGTTTACTCCAATTAAGTGGTGATTCTTCTCTGGATAGAGAGGGAGAGTTAGTCCATCTTACATTACAGAAAAGTCCGGGTCCCCCAGCCCTTAAATCTAGAGACTATTGGAGAAAATGAGGCCCCCAATAGTAATAGCTTTAAAGTATTCACGAGACATTAAGTCACAGAGAAGGCACAGATCATATTGGCAAAAGCATACAACAGAAGTTTTAAAACAAGAAAAGGAGGTGGAGAGAGTCCTCATTCTGGGAAAGAGCTTATTCTCACATACAATACAAGTCTGGTAAGCCTACTTTTATTTGTGATTTTACTTCTTTTAAATCAACTGCCTGACTTCATAGGTAAGCTTGTGAACTGCTCAGGTGAAACCATAGTGTAAGCAATAAATCACAATCTTACTGTTTGAATTTCAAGAATAGTAAAAATAAATAGTAATAAACACAAACAGAGTAAAAGATTTCAAATTGATACATCAAAAGGAAGAAAAAACTTTTTAATATAAATTTTAATTTATTATTGTTATTAAACTTTTTCCATAAATCATACATCATTTCTCAATAAAATTTAGAGTCACTTCCTTTTCCATGCCCCCCACCCCACCTGAGTTCCTGCCACACATCTTACATCTTAAGAAAAAAAAAACTAAAAAAATTTTTTTATTTATTATTTCTTATGTGAATGAATTTACTATGCACATGTAGGTTGGTGCACCCGTGTCGTGCAATGCTGAGGAGGTCAGAAGAGGGTGTTGTAGTCCCCTGGAACTGGAGTTAAAGACAGTTCTTAGCCACCATGTGGGTGCTGGGAATCGAACCTGGGTCCTCTGCAAGAGCAGTTGGTGTTCTTTACTGCTGAGCCATCTCTCCAGCCTCCCCCCCACCCCCCAATAAACTTTTTAACACTCCCAAGCCTCTGTAAGAGTTGGGATTTAGTCCAGAGAGCTCAAGCAATATCAAGAGAAGGGGGATGGGATTTACCTGGCCCTTGCTCAGGTTTCTATTTCTGTTCTAGGCAAAGGAGCTGATGCAGAATGTCCAAGCACAGCCACTGCTGTTTTGTAGGGTGAGGAGGCCACAGCCTGATGGCTCTTTTTAATTAGATTGAGTAATTCAGTCAGCCATCACAGCCACAGACATTAGAATGAAATGGCCGAACAGAGTGTAATGAGGGAAATTTTAGTAGTAAGAGAGAAATTATTCTCTTACCTCTCATTCTCCTGCTTGGCTCACCAAACATGTTATCTGTGCTGGTGTCTGGGCCGGAACTGGAAACACGTGCTCACACAGACCTGTAATAGATAGAGGCCAGATAATTTTATTTGAAGCAAAGTGACAGTGCAAGTTACAGAGGGATACCCTGAGCGCAGGCCACATGAGTGAGAAATGGTCTAAGTTTAATTGTTATCAGGGACAGGAAAGCTCATACCATTGTTCGGTGGGGTGTCAGAGGTTCTGAGGTTGTTAGGTACATTGGTTGGAGAGGGGTGTGTGAGTAGATCATGCGGATGAAGGAATTACACTGCCGAGTGCATCGTTACAAGAGGTGGCAGTATGCATTAATACCAAATGAATGAGAGTCTCAAGCTGAGCTCTGTTCTGTGCTTACCTGCCTCACCTTGGCTGCTAGATACCTTCTGGGTCCCTTCTCACTTCTCCACACCAGCTCTGCGAACATGAACACGACTGACACCTGTGGCTTCTCCAGCCTTTGCTTTGTCCACACACTCCTCCTTCAGAGCAATGTCCTGATCTTGTCAAGGCATTTGTCTTCCTCCATGTTTTGGAGAAGCTCTCAACCCCAACCTGGGGCCCTGAGAAGAGAGTTGATTCTGAGAACGCTAGGCTAATTGTGGCTTCTGCCAGGGGCTGGTCAGACTTGGGTTTCCAATGAACCAGCTCCAGCCTAGCACCTGATAAATGCTTCTGGGGAATTCTGGGAAATGCCACTGTCTCAGACAGACATGTACGGCCCTGTGATAGCTGGGTTGCTGTGGCCCATCTTGCCACTAGTTTGGGATTGAAGCCGACACTGCCATAGTCAGACAAAAAGATTCTGGCTGATTCTGACAACTCTCAGGCAGTGGATTAATCAACTCTGCAGACCCACTCCAGCCTGTTGTGGTGAGAGACTCTATCTACTTGCATGTTACAGAGGCTTGTTTGGGACAGGGGTTTCCATTAGCTCCTGACAAGGCAGGTGAAACAGAAGCTTAGCGGGCAAGGTTAGAAGCCCACTTGTAATGAATTGCTTAGTGAAAACAGGCCAGGATAAAGCAAGACTGAGGCTCCCCAAAGCTGCTTTTTGGGCTGTGTGAGTTGGCTTTACTATTTGTGTTGAGCAGGCACAGGGAAATGGTGGACACTGTCCCCTAAAGGATAATCCCCACATTGATATGTGTGCTGGATAGCTTTAGTGTCAACTTGACGCACCTGGGTTGAGGGAGCTTCAATTGGGGAATTGGCTCCATTGGACTGGCCTGTGGGCACATATGTGGAGGAGTCTTGATTGTTCAGCAATGTGAGAGTCCCCAGCCCACTACGGGTGGTGCCACCCTTGGCAGGTTGTTGTGTACCATATAAGAGGGCAGGCTGGGGGGCTGGAGAGATGGCCTAGCGGTTAAGAGCGCTGACCGCTCTTACAGAGGACCCGGGTTGGATCCCCAACACCCACATGGTGTCCGAGAACCGTCTTAAACTCCAATTCCAGGAGAACTCCAGTTCCAGGGGAATCCGACACCCTCTTCTGACCTCCGCGGCATTGCACGACACTGGTGCACAAACTTGCATGCAGACAATACATTGATACACATACAGAAATAAATAAATCCCGGGCATGGTGGTGCACACCTTTAATCCTAGCACTTGGGAGGCAGAGGCACACGGATCTCTGTGAGTTTGAGGCCAGCCTGGTCTACAGAGTGAGTTCCAAGACAGCCAGAGCTACAGGGAGACCCTGTCTCAAAAAGACCAAAAAAATAAATAAATAAATAAAATAAAATAAAGAAAAGAGGGCAGGCTGGGCATGGGCCAGGGGAGCAAGCCAGTGAACAGCATTCCTCCATGGCCTGTGCTTCAGCTCCTGCCTCCAGGTTCCTGCCCTGAGTTCCTGCCTTGGGCTCCCTGAGTGATGAACTGTGACCCAGGAGATGTGAGCTGAATAAACCCCTTCTTCTGCAAGTTGGTGTCGGTCAGAGTGTTTTGTCACAGCAATTGAAGAGAAACTAGAACAATGTTAATAGTATTTGGAAATGGGACCTTGGGGAAGGACAGGGCCCTCATAGACGGATTAATCTTTTCATAGATTAATGAATTATTATATTATCATGGGGGTGGCTTTGTGATAAAAGAGTTCTCTCTAGCACACCTCTCAAAGCCATGCTGTTGAGAATTTCCAGCCTCAAAGACTGGAGAAAGTGAAGTTGGGTTTTATTTATTTATTTTTTTTGAACTTGGGTTTTAAATTACACTATCAGATATCAACTAAGATAACAGCTGTTTAAAAAGAGGCTTCAGCCGGGCGTGGTGGTGCACGCCTTTAATCCTAGCATTTGGGAGGCAGAGGCAGGCAGATATTTATGAGTTCGAGGCCAGCCTGGTCTACAGAGTGAGTTCCAGCTGTCTACAGGGAGACCCTGTCTCGAAAAGACAAAAAAAAATAATAATAAAAAATTAAAAATTAAAAATTAAAAAAATAAAAAGAGGCTTCGGCCCTGGTCCCTGGACTGCCTGCCCCAGCTGGAGCTGCCCCCACCCAGCAGCGTGGGAACCCGCCAGCTGCTGGATCTGCACACGCTGACCACAGAGGGCTGCTGCTCTCTGGTTGCAGATGGCAGCCATTGTGGGCCGAGATCTCAGCAAACTCGTGGCAGAGGTGTCCCCTTTGTCCGCCGAAGGCCTGCTGGAAATCCACCATCTTCGTATGAAAAGGCTGGAATTCCTTTCAGCAGGCTGGCAACGGGCCAGAGCTGTGCACTGCGCAGCAGGATAATGGCTACCACAACTTGGAGGAGTAGCTCGGCCTCCTCTGGATGGACCCGCAGCCCTGTGAGGATAACCCCGCCCAGGCTGTGTCCCCCGCCGGGGCCACCCAGGGGCTGTTGATGGAAGAGGCTCCACTGGCTCAGGAAGCACAGGGTCCCTGGGGAAGCTGCCCATCTTTTGAGTTGTCTGTGGGAAGAGAGTGTGAAGAGGACCAGTCCAGTGTGGTTGACTCCTCTGACACAGAGGACGACCTGCCGGTTTCTGCCAGACTAGCCTGTAGCAACAAACTGATAGATTACATTTTGGGAGAGGCGTCCAGTGACCCAGAGAGCAGCTTGGACTCAGAAGGACGAGTCACCTGAGGATGATGGTTTTGATAGTGATGGCTCACTGTCAAAATCTGACCAGGAACCAGACTCTGCAAGGCTTCACCTTTGGAACTCTTTCTACAGTGTAGATCCTTATAACCCCCCAAACTTCATGGCCACCCTTCAGGCTGCAGCCAGGACTGGCCCTGCAGCCCCTTCTGATGCTGGGAAGGACCTGTCTGGCACCTGTGTTCTAGGGCCTTCTCCCCAGGTCAGTCCTTCCTGAGACCCCTGCCCACAGTTCTGGGGAGGAAGATGACTGGGAATCCAGTGCCTATGAAGCAGAGAATCTCAGACTGTGGAACGCTTTCTGTAATTCTGATGACCCCTACAGCCTTTTAAATTTCAAGGCTCCTTTTCAAACATCAGGGAAAAACTCAAAGTCACCGTCCAAGGCCACGGTGGCCTTTTCCAAGCGTCACACCCTATTTTCTTGTAAGGTGCAACTGTTGGAGAGCTGAGAAAATGGATGTCCAGACTGTGGTACAAGTCGGGTCCTTTCTGGAGAAAGATACAAGCATATCAAGAGAGAAAAAGTAACCTTCCTTGAAGAGGTTACTGAGTATTATATAAGTGGATGAGGATCGCAAAGGACCATGGGAAGAATTTGCAAGTGATGGATGCAGGTTCCAGAAAAGAATTCAAGAAACAGAAGATGATGTTGGATATTGCTTGGCATTTGAGCACAGAGAAAGAATGTTTACTAGACTCCAAGAGTGCTTTCAAGGACTTCCTGTTTTCCAGAAATGTTAATGAGTGGACAGCCTGTGGCCCTAGCATAGGCTATCTCTTCTTTGAGAGGTTTCTTTTAAAAAGAGATACTGGCAGCTCTCCTTTAATATTTTTTTTTTAAAGAAGCAACTTGTCCCTAGTGATGCAGTTTATCTTTTTAGTAACATTTCTCATTGCAAGCACCAAGGTTTCAAGCCAGTGCTCAAAGTGTGCGGATCTCTGATTTAATCCTCTGTCTTAGTTGGATGTGGGTTTGGTGTTTCAAGACAACTCTTGACAGTGAAGGGTCTCTGAAAGTTAGTTCATCCTCTCTCTTAGTTGGATGTGGTTTTTGTTTGAGATCTGTCTTACTACGTACTCCTGGTTAGCCTAGGACTGGCTGTATAGAGCAGGCCAGGTTTGAATTTGTGGTGATCATCCCGCCTCTGACTCCCAGGAGCTGCAATTTATAGGCATTGGACTCCGTGCCCAGCTGGATGTGTTTTTAAACATCCTTTGCTTGCTTGAAGTGAAAAGGGGATGTTTCGAATTATAATTTTGCACTTTCAAAACTTTTTTTTTTCTTCTCATGGTGCAGACCTGTAATTCTAGTTACTTTGGAGACTGAAGCAAGAAGATAGGAAGTTCAAGGTTTGCCTAGGCTACGTAGTGAATTCTAGGCCAAGGTGGGTAGTTTAGCAAGACCTTATCTCAAAATGAAAATGAAAAAAAAGGATTGGGGCTACATCTCAGTAGTAGAGCCAGTTGCCTAGTGTGTGCAAGGCCCTAGCTTCAATTCCTATGCTAAAAAAAAATATATATATATATATTCCCCCCCCCCGGGAAATGATGTTTATATGTCTTAAGCCCCATTTAGTTCTAATTTAAATTATGCATACTTAAAAAAAAGAGGCTTCAGAACACATATACTACAGACCTGAGTTTAACTGCCCACTGAGTTGCTTTCTGTTCAAGAAGCTTTTGTCTGTTCAAGAAGCAAATTTCTCAACTTGCCACCCTTCATTTAAAGCACCTTGGAAGAAAATTGGAATGGTTCTCTGCTGCTGTCAGAGGTGGAACCCAAGCCCCAGGGCACCCCAGGAAACATCCCATGCCCCAACTTCAGCCAGAGAATGGGCTCTTGGGGATTCATTCTTAGTCCTGTCTTCAGACACTCTGATCACCCAGCACTATAGAGCTTTAGCACATCCCCAGCCGATCCCCATGGAGGTGATCCAGGGAGCTTGCCTGGGGGCCTAAGTCCTCAGGCCCCACCAACTGTTTCTCTAGCTGGGAACAAAATCAAGATGAAGATCAAAGTGAAGGCTTTGCAGATTCTGGGCTGCCTGGGCTGGCTTCATTGAGTCTGTTTTTTCCCATGTGAACTGACAGTGCTTAATTCTCCAGCAATTGTCAGGCTCCAGTGCCAGCTCTGCAGTGTGGTGTGACCTCAACAATTTGTCTGCTTATCAGCACTATGGTTCTGCAAGTCCTTCAGGACCACAACCCAGTCCCTCTTCCCCAGGCTGAGCCTGGTGGACAGCTTATGGTGAGCCAAGACTTCTTTAACAAGCTGTCTTAATAACTCCTTTAATAAATAGCTCTCTGCAGCACACCTTCAGTTTGGCGAATACCTGCTTATCCTTCCAGCTCAGCTCCTTGCAAAGCTTCCCAGAAGCCAGAAGCTCACCTGATTAAAGTGAGGAAAGTGGGTTCCCCTAGCTCGGAGCTAGCATACCATCCAGAGAAAATGATAGAGAGGAAGAGAACTGACAAAAACCAATTTCTAGCTGATTCCCAGGTAATCCCTTCATCTAACACATATTTATGGAGCACTTACTATGCCCCAGGCTCTAGACAGTGGCTCAGAACTAGCCTCTGGCCACCCTCTTTCCACCTTTAGTATACAGAACACATTGGCAGCCTGAGCCTGAAGGAGAATGTAGCGGCAGTACTCCGCCCCTGGCCACAAAACCCTTTTTCCTGTCGAGCTTCTTTGCTATTTCCCTTAAGAAAGGAGAAGGGGAATTTCAGGACAGATTGTGTAATTGCTGCATGCCAGTTAGTTTACATAAGAATGCTATCTAGGGTCTGAAGAGGTGGCCCAGCAGTTAAGAGCACTGCCTGCTCTTGCTGAAGACCAGGGTTTAGTTCCCAACACCCACATGGAGGCTCACAACCATCTTTAACTTCAGTTACAGGGGATCTGACACACTTTCTTCTGGCCTCCACAGGCATCAACCACACATGTAGCTACATATACATAGATGTAAGCATACACTATACACATAAAAATAAAAATAAATATTTTTTTAAAAAAGAATGCTAGGCTGGGTGCAATGGCATGCACCTTTAACTCCAGCATTTAGGAAGCAGAGGTTGGTGAATCTCTAAAATTGAAGCCAGCCTGGTCTACATACTAGACCTCCAGCTCAGTTGGGGGCCACTGTCTCAACAAACAAACAAAAACATTAAATAATACCATTTATATTAGTTACTTTTCTATTGCTGTGATTAAACATCCTGACCAAGGCAATTTATAGAAGGAAGAGTTTACTGGGCTTATAGTCCCAAAGGGATAAGAGTCCATTGTGGTGGATCAAGCATGGCAGGAGGCAGGAGGCAGGAGGCAGGAGGCAGCCGGAGCAAAGAATCAAGCACCCACATCTTCAAGCAGGTGTTGGAAGCAGAGAACAAAAGGTTGGAAACGGACCAAGCCATATATTCTCAAAGCCCATTCCCAGTGACGTGCTTCCTCCATCTAACAAAGGCACACCTAAGGGTTCCATGACTCTCCCCAAACAGCGCCTCCGCCTAGAAACCAACTATTCAAATACGTGAAGCCTCAAGGGGATGGTCCTCATTCCAGCCATCACATTATTTAATCAGACTGTCCACTTCATGAAGCAGCCACCGACATACCCTTGTTACATGAGAACTGCCAGGTAAAGGCAGAGAACTTGAGTTAGGATTTAAACTTAGCTGATGGCAGAGCCTGTGCCTTGTAATGTGTTCTCTCTTGGTCTTTTCCTTTGTCCTTATCAGTGGGCACATTCACTCATGGTCTTGCACAATTCCCAAGAAATTCTTGTTGAGCAGATTTTCTGGTCTCAGAACATGGAAGGGAGACAAATCAGAAATCTCTAGTAACTTGGACTTTGGTACAGCTTCCTGAAAGAATGGGTTTACACTTCAAGTGGAAGGAGTGTTAAAAGCTGTTAAAAGCATTGTCACTAGTTGGTAAATGGCAAGGGTGTTTACTATTGTCCCTGTCTCTTAATAAAAGAGAAGGCACAGGCCAGCTGGGCAGGACTGGCACCCAGAGCTATTCTCCCTGGCCCCCTCAGAGCCTGGGCTGCCACCCACCAGTGTGCTGGCTTTGGTCGGATTGCAGCTGGCATCTCCCGTGCCTGGTCTCAGCTGTGCTCCATCCTTGAAGTCTGGCAGACAGATTGGCAAGAGCCTCTACCCCAGCTGGAGCTGTGCATTCTCCCTCCCTTTCTACCATCCTGAGAAGCCTGAACCATGAGCTCCTTCCTTCCCTGACATTTGGGTGCCCAGGCACCCTCCTGTGGAGTGTCCCTTCCACAGGGCAGAGTGGTGACAAGGATCCAAGCCTGTTTCTGGTGCTCCAGCTCCAGCTCAGGGAACTTCACTGCCAGCTATCTCCCCATCTTTGTAAATGTCACCTGATGGCTGCAAGCCGCAGTCTCTCTCCAACTGGGTCAGCGAGGATTCCTCCCTGTCGAAGTCAGAGGCTTTGCCGAGTGGCAGGGGAGCACCACCTGCCAAGGCCTTTGCCAGGCGTTTCTGAGGGCCCTTCCCGACTATTCTGCTGGAGCTTGGCACCTCCTTCCAAGGACTTTCTGTCACTGGGCCTTCCACATTCACCTTCAGCCGTGGCTGGGTTCTGTGCCCTCCCCCAGCTCCTGCTGTAGAACTTCCGCTGAGTCATGGCTGAGCTGGCAGTGGGGTCAGCTCTCCAATTTTAGCTTCCTGAAGTTGGCCCTCTGCCGTGGCTGTTTGACCTTGACCTCACTGACTTCAGAGGAGCCTGTTGGCACAGGCAGGGGCAGAAGGCCCTTGGGGAGAGCTGCTACCACAGAAGGTTTAGCCATGTCCTGGCCTTGCTGCCGGTGGAGCCGGCATCCACAATTGTCTCAGGAGCCACAGTAATGTGCGCAGCCTGGCTCTTGTCTGGGAGCCAGTTTCAGGTGGGCCTCAGGTTTGCCTCCTGTGTATGCCACTCATTTGCCAGAATTGAGATCTGGGAACAAGTAAGAAAACACCAAACTCTTCTGTTAGTATAAATATCCTTGCTCTTTGGTTCTTTTCAGGGGGAAGAGAGCAAAATTAAAAGCAAAGAGAGTCTAAACCATTGACCCCAGAATAGCAGAAGGCTGAGAAAAGGAGATCCAGAAATGTCTGGCATCTCTGTAATGGCTGTGTGGCCTTGGGTTAGTTATTTAACTTCTCTGGTTTTATTATGATCATAAGAGTATTATTGGGGCTAGAGAGATGGCCTAGCGGTTAAGAGCGCCGACTGCTCTTGCAGAGGATCCAGGTTCGATCCCCAGCACCCACATGGTGGCCGAGAACCATCTGAAACTCCAATTCCAGGAGAACAGTTCCAGGGGAATCCAGCACCCTCTTCTGACCTCTGCGGCATTGCATGACACGGGTGCACAGACCTGCATGCAGACAGTGCATTCTTACACATATAGAAATAAATAAAATTAAAAAAAAGGAGTATTATTATGGGGCCAGAGAGATGGCTCGGCAGTTAAAAGTACTAACTGGCTCTTGCAGAAGACCTGGGTTTGATTCCCAGCACCCACATGGTGACTAGCAACCATGTGTAACTCCAGTTCCAAGGGATTCGACACTCTCTTCTGACTTCTTTGGGCATTGCAGGACATGGGTGCACTTACATGCATGCAGGCCATGCACTCATACACATAAAAACTTTTTAAAAAGCTATTTAAAAAAGAGTGTTAGTGTGTGTATGTGTGCATGTTTGTATGTGTGTGTGTGTGTGTTCCTCATTTTATCTATTTTTCTGGGTCTGCATATGCTAACAACATTAATAGTTATAAAATAACCCCACAGTACTGGGGTTGCTATTGTAGCACTGCATTTAAGAACCAAAGGTTACTAATATTTTCTGTTTCTACAGAAAGTTAACAGGAAACACGGAGTTCTTTTGTTAGGCAATCCTCCTCCATTCTCCTAGACACTTTTCCAAGTAGCATCCGTGCCCAGGCTCTGCCCCTCCGGATGCCAGCATGCTCTGGAAAAGCTTGTGGGGTTATTTTTCTCTCTGCACATGAAGGAATTAGTGGCTGGATTTTGTTACTTAACTATCAACAAATGTAAGACAAATGGGAGAATGTTCTTCCCAAGTAACCACTCTCTACTTCCCAGGGAGAAACAGTACTTAAGACAATGAGCCTCTGTTTGCTGCCTGACTGTCTACTCTCTGTCTTATTTCAGATACACAAATATCAAAGAGTCAAGGTGGGTGGGAGCTGGGCGGAAAAGACAGAGACAGCTGGGAAGCTGACGTTAGAATGTGTGTCCTAACGGAAGCAGTGGGACAATGAGGTGGGAAAGGCTTTCTTTGCCGGAGAAGTGCAGTACTATCTACAGATGCTATTTTATCATAGCCCAGGAAGCTCTCATCTCTGGCTGGGGTTGAGGAGGGCCATGTGTGACAGTTCCCAGGAAGTCTTTCACACCTCCCACACCTCACTTACCCTGCCCCTACCTCCACCCACACTCAGTGCACCCTCCTAGCTGAAAAGTGGTGTGCTTGGGGGGGGGTAGGTAGATAGAACACATTCTCCCAGAGATAACCCATAATACTTTCATACTGCTCATGAACCAGAGTCTAGAAAAATGAAATTCTCCTATTTGCTAATCAAATTCTTTCCCAGACTCAAGCCCAGCCCAGGTGAGGGCATCTTAGCAGAACTCCCAGTGCTCACTGTCCTTATGAGTTCATCCTGTTCATTTAGTTAGAATAAATGGTTTAAGTTTCTAGGCAGTGTTGAATTGTCAGTAGTCACAGGAGACCACAGGGGTCGTGGGTAATTGATGTCTACTAATCCGGAGCCTTATTCAGATGGGTAATTTCAGCTTCCTGCAAACCGCTCCTACTGGAACTGCCATCTCTCCCCACTGGATGGCGCCCTATCTCAACTCACCTCCCAGTATGGGTGTGAGGTACTGAAGGGGGCATGGGCCTGCCAGCCAGTCAAGGAGGTGTTCCTGAGTGCACACTCTCCATCACAAAACCAATGGACACTGAACACTAGAAATCTAAAGCCAAAAAAATGAGCAACTGAGCACCACCAGCTCACATGTGCTGTGAGATTTCCTTAATTCAGCGGCTGTTAATTTCTGAGTCCTTGGAGAAAGTAAAGAAAGCTACAGACCCTGTCTTAGGGACCTTCTCTAAAGGAACAGAACTGATAGAATGTGTGTGTGTGTGTGTGTGTGTGTGTGTGTGTGTGTGTGTACCCACGTGGGTATGTTTAAACTGGCTAGCTCACACTGGAGAGGCCAAGAATCCAGTAGTTGCTGACGCCACAAGGCTGGATGTCTCAGCAGTCCCAGTCAGGCACTGAAGGCCTGGAGAATTCCCAGCAAGCTGCTCTGGTCTTCGGTCTACACTGGAAGCACAAAGAAATTGGTTCTAATGTCAGCGAAGGAATGCCACAGCAGCAGGGTAGATAAAGTCACCAGCCAGAGTGAAGGCAAGCAGCCAAAAGGCAAAGTTTCCTTCATTCATGGCCTTTTATCTGGGCTGCCACCAGAAGATGTTGCCCACATTCAGGGTGTATCATCCAGCTTCAAACAATCTGATCAAGAGAGTCCCTCATGGGAGCACCCATTGCCTTGCATTTTAGTTGATTCCAAATTTCCAGATTCAGTCAAGTTGACAACCTAGATTAGCCATCACAGACCCTTTTCCCAGAATATTGCATTGATACTATGTGGTTTATAATTTTTCAGGTTTGAGGCTGGAGAGATAGCCTAGCAGTTAAGAGCTCCAAATGCTCTTGCAGAGGACCCCGGTTCGATTCCCAGCACCCACATGGCGGCTAAGAACCGTCTGTAACTCCAGTTCCAGGAGAACTCCAGTTCCACGGGAATCTGATGCCCTCCTTCTGACCTCCGCGGCTTTGCACAACACGGGTGCACAAACCTACATGCAGACAGTACATTCATACACATACAAAATAAATAAAATTAAAAAAATAATAATTTTTCAGGTTCCACAGAACTGCTAAGCAGCTTGTAGGTATGAAGCAATCTATTGTGCCTAATACAAACAATAAACAGTGCAACCCCTCTCTTCTATTAGTTCACAACTTACAAGGAAGAGCAGTGCACCAGTAAGAGTACAATTGTCATAAGACACAGTCAACCAATAAAATGCACACACAAGGTAGTTAATTGCATATATTTTATCAAGTAAGCATCATCCAGACCTGTTTGAGGTGCTTTAAAAGTCCTCAACCTCATATCCTTATAAAGCATTGCTACAAAATATGTGCAGAGGCTATTAAAATCTGAAGTCAGCTGGGAGGTCTTCCCAGATAACTCACTAGAGGACCAAATAAACACCAAGCATTTCTGACAAAAATGAGGATGTCAGGAATGACAGCACAAGAAGGTGGCTTTTAAATGGGGGCCCCGAGTAGGATTTGAAAAGAATTTCAACCATTAGAAAGACGTAACCTCAATGGCAGGGGACCAGCCATAAACACAGTAATCAGGTGTGATTTTGGAGTCAGGTGTCATTGGCATTTGTAGACACCTTAGAGCAGGCACAGGCAATGGGTCTATTTGAAAGCTGTTGTTCCCTGTCTTTCTCATAGCCTCATGTCATCCAAGAGGTGTGTGCTCTCCACCAAGGATGTCTTTTCATAGCCCATCTGAAATGCTTTGTTGGTTCTTCAGGTCACCAGTTCTGATGCCCTATCCTATAGTGGGAGATTGAAATGAAGTGCCTGCAGAAAAAGATGCACAGGTGCCAACTGCTGAACCCTAACACGTGTACCCCTCCCCCAGAGAAAACTGTATTTTGCAGAAACCAACTGCAGTTTGGGGGAGATGCTTCCCACATGAGTAGACCCAAAGTTGTGGATTCCCATTTTGCAAAAGCTGACACTGGACCAAGTCAGCTCTGCAGAGTAATTGTCTTGCAGAAGTTATTTCTTCAAATAAATAAAATTTTAGAGCTGCAAGTAATCTTATATTACTACTCTCTCATTTTTTGAGAAAACTATTTTTTATTATCACTATCAGCTTATCTGTGCTGAATTATGTACCAAATAGCCAGATCTTCTAAAGAACAGCTACATAACATTTTGTTCATGTTTCAAGAGGTGAAAATAACTATATAAGGTTAAGTACAAAAGTACACAAGAGAGCAGACACAAGAAAATCTATGTATGAAACTTTATCCCATCTGAAGCTTTAATATATTTGAAAAGTAGAATTCATGAACTAAAAATATTGTCTGTCAAGTTTAATGGAAATGGGTTTAACCTGATTACAACACTAATGCCAGTATCACTGATCTGATATTTACAAAAAAGGCCTGTATTTCAATAAAATTAAAGTTAATGCAATACCCATGCAAGCTAGAATACTAGCTGTTTGGTGATCAAGGACCTCATATCAGAACAAGAAGTCTGTAAGTCCCAAACTTTCAAAAGTGGTCTTTCTCAAACTGTACCCACTCCACACTGAAGATGTGAAACCCAGACTCAATCCTCCATGTGTGTGTGTGTGTGTGTGAGTTTGTGATCATACCATTTCATACTGAGCATCAAGATTCCGAAAACATCTTGCCACATCTGTGCTTCTTCCTCTGAAGGGAGGTGGACTAGGAGTCCTGCTTAGGCTTCTGCTAAAGCTTCTTGGTTTTTCAATTCTCTTATTTCTATGTCAACTTGGACTCCTTGTCCTACTCCTGCTTCTAGTCCTCTGCCTGTGCCTGGATCTTGAACAGGAATGAGGTCTGATGTGTCATTTTCTACCCTGGCTTCTAGATTTTGACTCCTTCCTATCTCTGCTCCCGGACCTCGATTTCTTTGATCCCTCCTCCTGGAACCAGACTTCGTCCACTCCACGTTTCTGCTTCGATGGAGCCTCTCACGTGATCTGGATATTGGGTGACTTCTGCTCTGATGAATTTCTCGGTGTTCGTGTCTATCCTCACCATTTTCAGATGAATTTAGTGGCTCTCTTCTCTACCAGATGAATGTTGTCATTATGTTCCTCAGACTTGTGTCTCTTGGAGGATTTAGCTTTGGATTCAAGTCTTCTTGCTTGTTTTAAGAAGTTGGCTCTTATCATGAAGTGGGCTTATTATTTTGCTATCTGAGTTTGCAGCATCTTCAGTTCGGTCTCCTCACACATTACCAAGCTCTTTGCTTCTGCTCCAGCTCCTGTGCTTTCTTCCTCCATTATCTGACTTTCATTTTCTTTCTCTTGTCGGTGACTGTGATCTTGAATGATGATGCTTTGAGGCTCCCAGAGAAACATCTGACTACTCTTTTCACTTTCTCTATCTGGCGATGTTTTTTTCTCGGGCTAGTCCATCCCATTCTGTATCAGTAGCTGTTAAACATAGGAAATGATAGGTGACCACAGCCCATACAACTTTTTATTTTATAAGAATATTAGTAAAGGGGCTGGAGAGATGGCCTAGCAGTTAAGAGCGCCGACTGCTCTTGTAGAGGACCCGGGTTTGATCCCCAGCACCCACATGGCGGCTGAGAACAGTCTGTAACTCCAGTTCCAGGGGAATCTGACACCCTCTTCTGACCTCCACAGCATTACACAACACAGGTGCACAAACCTGCATGCAGATAGTACATTCATACACATACAAAAATAAATAAAAATAAAAAAATTTAAAAAAATATTAGTAAAATGGAGATACACAGAAAACAAATCAAAATTACTAAAAGATTCTAAACTTTTCTCAATCTAGTAGAAATATGGATTGAAAACTGTCTTCTGCTTTTATCAGGTCTATAAGAAAGCCATCTGTTTCCTATAGTTTACATCTTAAAAACCCCAGGTACCACTTGGAATGCAGTTATTCAAATGTTTTTCCAGTGTAAGGTAAGTAATAGATCCAATAATAGGCTACTTCTCTAGGGGACTATTTTTGTTTTTTGTTTTCAGGGCACGGCAGAAATAAATGTTTGAACTTTTTGAAGAATAATGTTCAATTTTTTAAGAATACTGGAAAAACCCCCTCCAAACAAAGAAAAAAAAAGAATACTAGAACCTGTCAAGAAAAGAATGCTGTTCTTCAAGTATACTAAGAGCTACGAGACACTATTTAAATACAGGAAAATACCATTACTATGATTTTTAAAAGCTATAAACTTTTTGAAATCTTATAAAATTATTCTAAATTCAATTAGATATAGAAAGGATATTAAAATGTGGAATATCAGCTGCATACATTTTTAATTTCATATGTTTCCAATTACTAGGAAGAGTAATTCTTAATTGGGGGGTTCTTTTTGAGAAAGGGTCTCCCTGTACCCTCAGCTGGCCTTGACTCACAGAGATCCACCTGCCTCTGCCTCCCAAGTGCTAGGATTAAAGGCTTGCACCACCAAGCCAGGTTGAGTAATCCTTATTTAAAGTAACAAAAAATAACTTTTTGACCAGTAGAAAGAAATATGTACAAACTGCTTACAAAAAAATATTTTCTCTGGGAAACTAGAAACAAGATAATCGGACATCAGAAATGGGTATATTGTACTTAGGGCAGGTTTAACGTTCAGAACAGGTTATTTAAGTAGATAGGTAGTATCTGTGTCCATGAAGGGGTCTTAGAAAAACATGGCTCTAAACAGGAACGGTCATTCTCTGCTGGTGAGAATGCAAACTCATCCAACCCCTACAGAAATCAGTGTGGAGAACTCTTAAAAGACTGAAAATGAGCCTGCCACCTGACCCAGTCATACCATTCCTGGGCATATACCCACAGGACTCATCCTATTGCAGAGATACATGCACATCTATGTTTATTTGCAGGTCTCTTCACAATAGCAAAGAGTTGGAAGCAACCCAAATGTCCCTCAACCAACAAGCGGATAAAGAAAATGTGGTACATCTACACAATGGAGTTCTATGAAGCAGTAAAGAAAGACATCATGAACTTTGCAGGTAAATGGATGGAACTAGAAGACATTATGCTAAGTGAAGTAACACAGTCCTAGAAAAACAAAGAATGGTATCCTTCATTTGTAGATGCTAGCACCAAATCCCCAGTTGAAAGGCAAGCTGAGCAAAGTTATTGTTGTATTTATTTTTTATATGAAAACAGTGGTAAGGTTAAAAGGTGAACCTACATGCAGACAGTACATTCATATACAAAAAATAAATAAATAAATAAATAAATAAATAAATAAATAAATAGTGAATCCCTTAATGGGTTCTGGAATTAACCTACCACTTATGTTCAGAATTTGTAATATTGGTATATGGGTGGAGGGTATGTATGCATATTTTAGAATAATATAACATTAAAGGGGAAAAATGTGAATTCCTAAACACATTTTAGAATTAACTTACAGATTATTTTCAGTCATCATAATTTAGGTGTATGTGTGATGTGTGTGTGTGTATATATTATATATATATATATATATATGCATATTTTAGAGCAATTCTAATTGGAGGGATCAACAACAACAAAAGACTGGGTCAAAGAACTTACTGAAAAAGTAAACTTCTGCCCCAAACAGTAAACTTCTAGAAAGAAAAACTTTTAAAAGACTGAGAAAAAGATGCAAGACATGTATAGCAGAATGCATGAGCTCAGATGGGGAAGGAGGAATGACTCTAAACTGGATTGAGAAATGTCGTATGAAATGTGCAAAACTTCAATAAAAATATTTTAAAATCACATTAAATTTAAAAAAATGGTAACAGTGTTTTGAAAGCAAAAATACAGGGGAACTGGGTAGCTCCAAAACCTAAGTCAGTCGAATTTTTACTCTTTTAAGCAAGACCATCCTAGCTCCATAGGGAGGAACAACTAAGGTTCACACAGAAGAACACTACACTAAATTATTCAAGCACACCCATCTCACTGAGGGTACAGTTAAAACAGCTCTTACACGGCTGTCTCTCCATACATTACCCCATGAAGATACTGCCTTTTTGACCTTAGACTTTCAGAGAACAGCTTTTGGGCTTTTTCTTTTTTCAGTCATTTTTCTCCACTGGAAGAATAAATCCAAGCAGTATAATACTTAGAATCAATCACTGGTCAGGGTGAGAGAAATAAATGGGGGACTTCTAAAGGAATGGGGCCTTAAGGAGGTGATGAAGAAAGTTCAAGAAAAGGAGGGTTACTACTCTCTTAACAATGAGAAATAAAATCCTTTGCTCTTAAGTCTCTTTTTATTGAAATATTTTTGTGAATATTTAGACCAAGAATTTTTTTAAATCTGTGGTTAAATTGGGTCTATGTTGCTGGGCGTGGTGGCACACACCTTTAATCCTAGCACTTGGGAGGCAGAGGCAGGCGGATCTCTGTGAGTTCAAGGCCGGCCTGGTCTACAGAGCGAGTTCCAGGTCAGCTGAGGCTACAGGGAGACCCTGTCTCAAAAAGACCAAAAAAAAAATTGGTCTATGTTTACCCCCACCCCAAAAAAATAAAAGCTGTATAGTATGACATATAGGAGCTATACCCTTATCCTTCAAAATTTTACTTATAAAAGGGCAGGCAAGATGACTCAGCCTGATGACCTGAGTTTGATCCCCAGAAACCAACTGGATAAAGCAGTCTTCTGGCTTCCATGTGTAGCATGTGGTGTCCTTACACCCACCCACACACACAGAAAGAAAGACAGACGGAAAGAAGCAAAGAAGGAAAGAAAGAAGATAGATAAATAGAAGATAGATAGATGATAGATAGATAGATAGATAGATAGATAGATAGATAGATAGATAGATAGATAGATAGCAAAGCTGGGTGGGAGGGGAAACAGGACCTGCTGTTCAGACCTCCTCTCTTGTCCACTTATCTTTAATCCCTGACACTCAAAATGTAGCCCGCCTATTGGCCAGCAGCTTCAGCATCTGCCAGAGCACATGAGGAGCAGCATCTCAAAGCTCCGAGCACACTCACATTGATATCTCTACTTTGACAAGATCCTAATTCATTCAATGAAGATAAACATTTAAAAAGCTTTGCTCTTGGGAATTTTTACCCCTGTAATGTGCAGAATTTATAAATGAAAAGATGAACTTGAGGTTGGAGTTATTCTTCATTTGGAAAAGTAAATAGATTACAGACGAAATGAGTTTTTCAAGGAATTCTGTGAGGCAGGTGAGACAGTCATAATCAACCAACTTCTGCTCAAGGTCCAGGGCAGAGCCAAGCAATCTGAACACATTCAGGCCCTGAGCACCTCGCCAAGGGCCACCTAGCCTGTGGCCAGTCCACCCTGCTGCTAGGCGTTTGCTCTGGGGATCTCATGTTCCCACGGAAACCACAGAGCCAGTTTCAGAAGCAGCTGACCCCCATGTCCCAGACCGGAGTAGACAGACACTATCGGATCTTCAAAGGATGTTGGGTTGCCTGTCATCGGTCATCTTAAGGACCTAGTCAATAGGTGGATGAGTAGGTCACACTAAATCTGCTTCAGCTTAAATCTTTGCAGGTTTCTGTTAAATAAAATTGTATGAAAGGACACTTGTTCAGACTGGGCTCCTGCATGGGGCCCAACATACCCACCTACTGATAAGGCTTTTATCCCAGAGGTGGGCTGGTTCAGGAGGTCCTGTAGCCCATTAACTAAACCCTAGCTGCTTGACTGATTGACTAAGGGGTAGCACATTAAGTTCTCTGCCTCACTTCTGTTTCCCTATACATTCTGTCAGATCGTATTTTTAGCTAAGGGTTTCGGTCTTATTTGGGGAGCTACCTGAACCTTAAATCATGCTTGTTTTTTTCTTTGTTCAAATAAACTTACTAAATTTAGTTGGTCTGAAGAATTTTCCTTATAACACTTGTTTTATAACAAATTTCTGGCACCTTCATTTAATTTCTTGTAGACTAACTGGGTTTTATGTAACCATATATTCATTCAACTAAATGAGCAAACAGAATGATTCCCAGCTATTAAAAAATTCAAACTCTCAAATCAGTGTGCCATTTTGATTAATTATACCTTAAAATCATTACGAGGAATTGTGAGCCTGAGGTCTTTAGACCCACAACAGCTCTAGACAGCCCTCCAAGGTATGACTTGATTAATATTACCACCAAACAAAAAATGCAAACAAAATTAGCAACCAAAAGATCTCTATTCCTGATGGCTGGAGAGAGCCTGCAGACGTGTGCCAATGGCTCTATTTGAAATGAATGAACCATGGCCTTTGTCATTCCTGGGGTCAGTTCAGAGGTGTGAGACGAAGTAGGCTACAGTACCTTTGCAGTAAGATGTTATACCAACGGTGTAAGTATACAACATGAATCTTCCCGTTGACCTTTTTGAAAAGGGGCTTCTGGTCAGCCTGAGATTATCTCTGCATCATTCTCTCCTGGCTCTATGACAGTGTGAATGCTTGGGGGCCCAGAATACAGCAATGATTTTCTAAATAGAGTGGGACATTGTGAAGGTCACAGGCTAAAAAGTTTTGGATCAACAGTGTCCCAACTATGGACTCAGTACATTTTTCTAAATGTTTCTAAAACCTCTAAATTTATTTTAAAACATCATACCATGTTTGAATCTCAGCAAACCAAAACATGGCTTATATGTGGAATTTTGGTGAGTATAGACTTGTAAACAACAGATACAATAAAGTAGTTTAAAGCAAAAGGTATTTGCTTTTAGGAATAAAGTAGTTCGGAACTAAAGTGCAATGTGTGTATCTTCTTGTGGGTGATTTGGGCCATGTTTATGTTCTTTTTCAAGTCTTCAAAAATCTTTCAGAAGTTACCTCTTTTATTTGTCACTTGTGTTTTTTGATAAAATAGAAGCATTGAAGAGATTCTTTCTGATTAATGTATTCTTATAATCTAGGCCTGAGCTGAAACAAAAGGTCAGATATAAAGAGATAATGTCATTTATGACCACAATGCAGTAAAAGAAGGAAACCACTAAGGTTTATTTTAACAAAACCCAGGGAAAACAAATCCTGTGAAATAAGGGCCAAAATATTGTGTAATAGCTCATCTAAAGCCTGGCTCTTTGCCAGAAGAACCCATCTCATACTCAGTGCCATTCCAGTTCTGTGCTGTACTCTGGGACTGTACATTCCTGAGGTTGTCTGTGATTATTGTGTTAATTCCTGAACTAATGTCTGCAATAGCCACACTTCAGACTCCTCAAGTTGTGACCTGGCAGGTGGAGTGAAGGCTATTGCAGTACAAAGATATACATGGAAACCCACAGACTACCTCTGCCCTATTAAAATAACTAACCAAAGGCATATACCATGCAGGGGAGCGTTTCAAAGTCTAAGGCTTCTGTCAAAGTAAGGAGTCTATCATACCCTCTTCTGACTCTTAGAGAAGCACTGTGGATCACCATAAACTCAAATAGCAGCTCCAATTATAGATGCTATTCTGGGTACAGAAAATTTCCTGGATAAAATCAACGCAACTGCTGGAACTTAATATAGATTTATTGAAAAGAATACTTTCTGGGGTTGGGAAGATGGCTCGCTGGGTAAGAGCACTTGCTCTGCAAGCATGAGGACCTGAGTTTGAATCCTCAGCACCCACATAAAAAGCTGGGCATGACTAAGTATGCTCACAATTCCAACACAGTGGGGCAGACAAAAGTGAATTCTGAGGCCTCCTCTGCCCTCCTGTTCAGCGAGAAGCCTGTGTCAAGGAAGCAGAGTAGAGAGTGACAAAGGAAGACACTCGATATCCTTGCTCTCTGAATGTATTCACACACTCTTGCATGCAAAACACGCACAGGCACACACACACGCACACACACTGGCATACACTGGCACACATGCACACACACTTCCTCCTTTACAATAAATAGATTACCAAAACAATTTTTCATTTCACCCAGCAAGGACAGCAGTACACTTTTCATAGTGTTACTCAGCTGAACATTGGTCTACGCCCTGTTACATGTAGTCACATGTAATCCACAGACTATCTCACCACTGATCTGCTACACTGATTATTTCACAATGGTAGGATTCATGAGTCAGAGATAAAAGGGGCCTTGATGCTTTGAGATACAAATATTCATGAGTGAGAGATATGCCACATAGAAACCACAGAGTCTGGTGGTTTATTTTAGCTTCTGGAATGAGATAGAAGCTATTTTTTTTAAATTTATTTTCATATGTGTACGAATGTACTGTCTGCATGTAGGTTTGTGCACCTATGTCGTGCAATGCCTCAGAGGTCAGAAGAGGGTATCGTATTCCCCTGGAACTGGAGTTAAAGACGGTTCTCAGCCGCCATTGTGGGTGCTGGGGATCGAACCCAGGTCCTCTGCAAGAGCAGTCGGTGCTCTTAACCACTAGGCCATCTCTCCAGCCCCAGAAGCTATTTTTTTTAATTAAAGACAACAAGCCAGTGAGATGGCTCAGTGGGTAAAGGCACTTGTTGTCAAGACTGATGGCCTGAATATGATCTTTAGGACCCCTGTGGTAGAAGGAAAAAACTAATCCTGCAAATTTTCCTCTGACATCTACACATGCCTTGAGATCATATGGTATACAGGTCCTCCCCCATATGTAAATATATTGATGTAAATTTAAATTCTTGAAGTTAAAGATAAGTTCTGCACCTTGTACTCCACTATTAATAAAGAGGTTCAAATTTAATTAATATCTTTGCATTACAGCGAGAACATTTCAAATTTGGTTGTACTAATCAAAGTCATTTACTGAGTAAGACTCAAAGCAACTGGTTTTTGCATGGAGCTAAGAGAAGGAGAAGCTCCTTTCAGTTGGCTCAAGCCACCTTGGAAGCAGATTTGTCATTTGAGCCTTATGACTCAGTACATCAAAATGCGATGGAACAGGATGCCTTACGAGTTGTGTAATAAGACCCTGTAGAGGAAAACAGCAGAAGTCCCCAGGGCTTGGATTAAACCTACTAACCCTTTGAGAATAAGCTGTGTCTTTGTTAGTATCTCTGCTAGTATTTCTGTATGAATGCAAGTGAGAGCCCTACATCATGAGTCTCCTACCCTGACCCACCAACACACCAGTCATGCATGACTCAAAGGATTTGTCAGCAGCAGCAGCAGGGAAATCTACACACTGGGTCTAAGCAAGTCCTGAATGCATGAGTAATATGCATTCACCGCTGGCGTCTACTCCCATGGCATCATCTGTCAAGTCACTGCCTCTCTTTCAACTTATATTTATGTCTTCATGTGACAGTCCCTAGGACCAGATGACTGAACAAGAAAACAATTCATCTTTAATCAGTAGATAGTTCTATGTGCTATGTGAAGTCGAATCAGAATAGAACCACTGTAAAATGTGCCAATTGGAGGCGGACCTGAAGCATAGTAAACAAGATAAATTGTCCAAAGGGCAGAATTTTGAGTATTGTGTGTGATTTCCCACTTTATCTGGAAGGGAAAGTGCTAGATGGATGAATGGACTGTACTGGTTTGAAATCAATACCTGAATGTTTAGCTACATACTAAGGCAAATGTTTATCTCAAAACAGGAAATTTACTCACAAGACAGGGATGGAGATTTGTGGAGGAATATTTCAGGAAGGACCCAGAGAATGATGATGTTGTGTCTTAGGGATACCAAAAGCCGGTTAGCACAGATAGTATCTCAGTTTCTTGTCCTGTTACTGTGATAAAATACTCTGTCAAGAGCAACCTGAAGAAGGTATTTATTTTAGCTCACAGTTCAAGGTACGGTCCATCTTGGTGGGGAAGGTGGCAGGAGCTTGAAGCAGCTGAACACATTATGTCCACAGTCATGAGAGCAGTGAATGCATGCAGGCTGCTCAGTTAACCTTCTCCTACACCACAAATGGTCCTGCCCACATTAAGATGGACTTTTCCCTATCAATTAATGTAATCAAGATAATCCCCACACAGGCATGCCTGGAGGCCCACCTCTCGGGGAGATCCTAATTTCTGCCAAGTTGGCAGTTAATGTTAATCATCATATGTCGAAAGAGTAGATGGTTCAGTCAGCGGATGCCCATCAGCCTCTTTCCCAGGATGCAGTCGGGAGGAGCGGCACCTGGCAGCAGATTAACACTGGGCATCTCTCATCACGGAACAGGCAGGGTTACCTCCTTGTAGAGTAAATGCTTTCAAGATATGTACTTGCCTTTTTTATTTCTACCAAACACCATTCATTGACCTTTGAGTTATACCCGTTATTCCACTCAACACTGACTCTGACCAAAGAATTAATTTTGTACCGAAGGATGAAAGGTGACGGCTTTCTCATTGGGTCCACTGGTCTTCCACATTTCCTATCACCAGAAAGTCAGGATTAGGGAACAATAGGACCCCCTGTGGAAGACTCAAAGGATTTAGTGACAGACAACACCGAGGCTGCACTATTATCCCAAAGGAAGAAATATCTGCTTTGAATCTGTGACCACTGCAGCTGGAACATAGCAGTGCAGTAATACCACTTAATACTTAGTATTTAGGTTTTTTTCTAAGTTAAGAATTTTTTTTACTTTATGTGCATGTGTATGTCTATATGTGTGTATGCACACATATGTGTGGGTGTCCAAAGAGTCTTGAAGAGAGTATCAGATCATCTGTAGATGGAATTATAGGAGGCTGTGAGCAGCCTGATGTAGGTACTGGGAAGCAAACTCTGTTCCTCTGGAAAAGCAGCAAGAACTCTTAAGGTCTGAGCCATCTGTCTCTCCAACCCATTGTGTAAGGGTGTGTTTGTGTGTGTGTGTGTGTGTGTGTGTATGTGTGTGTGTGTTTGTGTGTGTGTGTGTATTCATATGGATGTGAGTACATGTGCATGTGAAGACTAGAGGTCAACAGCAGTTGTTTTCCCTGATTGCTCTCCATCTCTTTTTCTGAGATAGCTTCTTTTAATGAACTTGGAACTCACTTATTGGCTAGGCAGAGCTCATGGAGGAATGCTGCATACTGACCTGCTTCCCTGCTTCCCTGCTTGCTTAGTTACCTTTCTTATATAGCTCAGGCTCAGCTGCCCAGAGATAGGACTTCCCACCATAGGCCAAGTCCTCATATATCAATTAGAAATGAAGAAAATGCTTCACAAGCCGAATGTGATGTGATGAAAGCAACTCCTCAATTGAGATTCCCTCTTCCAAGGTATCTCTAGTTTGACAAAAAACTAACCAGCAGATGTAAACTAACCATTAACCAATTTTACTTTATACTTTCACTCTTCCTTTGCTATGTTATACAGAATATATTATTGCTATTAACTATATAATTCAATATTGTGTTTCAAGGAATTAAAATGGGATTAGGACTGACCTAGAAGAAATGGAATGCCACTGGATGCTCAAAGCAGCTAGGAGAGGAACCGAGATGATGCCTTTTGAGAAGATATGCTGAAGGCCTTGGGAGAGGATATGTGTGTTTCCATGCAGCTTCTGGTATTATATTGGGAGAATGTGTTAATTGATGTTGGGAGAGGGGAAATCCAACCACAGAAAATGACAGATGAAGATGCTGAATGTGTCAAGCAGTGAATACCAGTGGGTACATGGACTAGCTCTCTTGACATTCATCCCAGCTCTGAGCTGGTACTCCAGCCCATGCTATGGAGGCCAGAGAAATACAAGTTACTGTGCTCTGATGTCATT
Organism: Rhizomys pruinosus; assembly: GCA_009823505.1. Lineage (NCBI taxonomy): Eukaryota > Metazoa > Chordata > Mammalia > Rodentia > Spalacidae > Rhizomys > Rhizomys pruinosus. The sequence continues at coordinate 1,155,181 of VZQC01000029.1, forward strand.
AGCATCAGGAACTGCCAATCAAATGCACTTGAGCCATACTTCAGAACTGGACCAAGTCAAAATAGAGGCAAGTGTGAGAGACCATTTGGGACATGGATGGTGTCAGAGGCCATCTGTGAACAGTAGCCTGTTTGGAAAGCTCCTTTCAACAGCCTGACAGTTGTGGCAGAGACCAATATTCTGTCCCTTCTGAAACCCTGATGGCAAAGCTCCTGCTCACAGCAGAAGCAATAAACCTGAGTGAGTCTGGAAGATGAGAAATGTTGGGACTTCTATAAGAAGCTTGTCAACAATGGAGTGAATCCCTGAAATCTGTCAAGTGCCTTCTCTGCTTCACTAGCTGGAAATTTCCATTCTTCAGCAGGAGCCGTGGTGATGTTCTGGGAGGGTCAATGTTGAAAACAGAAGTTGTAGAAATGAAAGCATATTTCCCTTTACTTAGACACCAAAGGCTATTTATGGACAATTACAATGAAAATAAAAGGAGTGGATCAATTCTATTAACTTACTATGTAAAGGACACTTTGCAAGTGCTTTCCACAATACACTGGTCTAATGAGTTGCTGTAACCCTTTGACTCTGAAAACAATGACATTAGAGTTCAAAACAGAGAGCCTATCTGTAAAAGATGTGAAACCACTACAAATACAAATGTGCCCTCACAACCTGAGAGGCAGCATGCCTGCCATCTCTGCACTCTGGACCCAGATGGGTCTTGACTCAGTGGTGGAGCTGATACTGTCTGTGTGACCATAGGAGATCATTTGCCCTTTCGGAGTCATTGTATCTTCTTCTGCAAATGAGTGTCCTGGTTCCATTATTGTTGTGATGATAAAATACTGTAACAAAAGACAACTTAGATCAAAAGAAACAATCAAGGGAGTGAAGAGAAATCCCACAGAGTGGGAGGAAACCTTCACCACAGAAACATCTGACAAAGCATTGATTTCCAGAATATATTAACTACTCAAAAAACAAAGAAAACAAATGACTGACTCAATAGATGGAGCAAACAGCTGAACAGAGACTTCACAAGTGAGGAATTACGGATGGCTGAGAAACACCTTAAGAAGTGTTCAACATCACCAATCATTAAGGAAATGCAAATCAAAACCACTTTAAGCTATCATCTTACTCCAATAAGACTGGCTAGGATCAAGAAAACAAATGATACCAAGTGCTGAAGAGGTTGTGGGGAAAGGGGAACTCTCATCCACTGCTGGTGGGAATGTAAACTCGTGCAGCCACTACGGAAAGCAGTGTGGAGAACCCTTGGAAGACTTGGAATGAACTTGCCATCTGACCCAGCCATACCACTCCTGGGCATGTACCCTCAAGACTCACCCCACCACAGAGATACATGCACAGCCATGGTTATTTCAGCTCTCTTCACAATAGCAAGGAGCTGGAACCAACCCAGATGCCCCTCAACTGATGAGTGGACAGAGAAAATGTGGTACATCTACATCATGGAGTTCTATGCAGTAGTAAAGAAAGATGACATCATGAGCTTTGCAGGAAAATGGATGGAGCTAGATGACATCATGCTGAGTGAAGTAACACAGTCCCAGAAAAATGAACGATGAATGGCATTCCTCATCTGTGGATGCTAGTGCCAATTACCTAGTTGTATTTCTTGTGCTTGGCCCCTTGAGCTTTTGTCCAAGCAGTTGGGAGTGGTGCATATTCGAAACAACAACAGAAAGGACTGGATCAAAGAACTGACTGAAACTGTGAACTTCTGCTCAAAACAGTCAACTTCCACATGGAGAATTTTGAGAAAGACTGAGAAAGAGATGAAAAGCATGTTTGGCAGAATACATGAGTTCTGGTGGGGTGGGAGGATAGGGTGGGGGACACAGCTCTAGATTTGATAATCTCGTACAAAATGTATATTAAAAAAGATTTTTAAAAAAGATAAACTAAGATCACTTTACTGATCCATGGATAGTAAATAGTTAATTGGGAAATTAGGAGGAAAATAAATGGAATACTGCTAAAAAAAAAAAAAACAACTTAGAGAAGAAAAGGTTTATTTGAGCTACAATTCCAGGAACAGTCCATCACAGCAGGGAAAGCAAGGCAGCAGGAATTTAAAGCAGCTAGTCACATCACACCATGGTCAGAAGCAAAGAGAAATGAATGCCGGCATGTTGGTTGCTCAGCTCACTTTCTCCACTCTTGTACAGTCCAGGCGCAAGCCCAGGAAATGGTGCTGTCCACAGCGGGCTGGGACTTCACACATCAAGTAACATAATGCAGACCGTCTCCTACGGACCTGCCACATGCCGACTGGATCTAGTCAGTCTCACTGAGATTTCCTTCCCAGGTGATTCTACCTGTGTCAAGTTGACAAAACCATCACAATGCCAGCTATTCACAGTATATGCATTGTGAAAGGAAATGACTTCTATTGGTAAACTTCTTGAAGAAGTGTACGGAGCCTAGTGAATGATACTCACCCACACCCTCTTATCATTCATGGATGTACAGTGTAAACCAGCAGGAAGCACTCTCAGGGAACCAAGTTGAAGCTCACGTGTTACTGAGTGACCCCCAAAGTCAGAGCAGAGCATGATAGGATAGGTAACGGAGCCTCCATGAATCCCTGGTGGCTTGCTGTCTTCCTTGGAGGAATATTACCCAGAAACGTGGCATTAGGAACAGCTCCCTGCCCCATGCAAGTGCTGTCTTTAGCTCTTTTCACATGATCCCCTTTGATGTAGATAATAACAGAAGCTGAGGCTGGGGCCACACATCTGGGCTGTAAAATATTTCAGTCTCTGCCTTTCAGACACATTTTTCTGAGGTGACACCCTTGTCCCTGTATCAGTCAGAATTCTCTAAAGAAACAGAAGAGAAGGAAGGAAGGAGGAAGAGATGAGGAAAGGGGGAGAGAGAATGGGATGGAGGAAAGGGAAAAGAAAAAGAGAAAGGGAAGGGAAGGGAAAGGAGAGGAGGGATGGAGGGATGGAGAGACACAGAAAAAGAAAGAGAGAAGAGAGAGAAGGAGAGGGAGTGAGGAGAAAATCTTCCGAAGTTGACCTTGCCTTCTCTCAGGACAGGGGCTGCCAATGCTGAAACAGCAGAGCACGTTCATAGGTCTGAGACTTGGGGCAGCAGAGCAGGTTCATAGGTTGGAGATGCGGGGCAGCAGAGCAGGTTCATAGGTCGGAGATGCGGGGCAGCAGAGCAGGTTCATAGGTCGGAGATTCAGGGCAGAGCTGATGTGGCACCTGAGGTCCGAGGTTGTCTAGCGGTAGAGACCCTTTCTCCTCCTCAACAGACCTGACTTTTTCTCTGAAGGCCTTCAACTAGTTGAATGATGCCCATTCATATTATGGCAGGTAATCTGTATTTAATATCTGCTGATTTAAATGTCAGTCTGATCTTAAAATTGTCTTGAGGGCTAGGTGGATGGCTCAGCAGGTAAGAACACCTGCAGTACAAGCCTGAGGACCTGAGTTTGATGCAGAACCCACATAAAAAATTTGGTGTGATCATACAAGCCTGTAACTCCCATTCCATGGAGGTGGGAAGGGATGGAAACAGCCTCCAGCCTAGCTCCGGGATCAGTGAGACTCTGCTTCAAGGTAATGAGGCATAGAATGATAGAGCTGACAGCAATGATCCTCTTCTGGCCCCAACATGTGCACAGGGACATGCACCTGCACACATATATACATCTACCACACACATACACCACGCTCTTGCACATACTTTTATTCTCTCTCTGTGTCTCTCTGTCTCTGCCTCTCTCTTACACACACACTACCTTCAAAGCAACATCCAGACTGGTGCTTGATTAAAAACCCAGTCCCATGACCCAGTTAGCTTGCTGCACATAAACCTAGCTGTCACAGCAACCTTGACTGAACTGTGTTCTATACTTAAAGCTAAGCTGAACCTTGTCCTCTGTGCAGTAGGCTTCATCACTATGACAAAAATACCTGAGAGAATCAACCTCAAGAAGGAGAGTTATTCTGGCACACAGCTTCAGAAGGTTCAATCTATAGTCACTTGGCTCTATTGTTTGAGTTATTCTGACACAGCAGAAGCGAAGAAGAGAAGAGAGGGCTGTCTCTGAGAATCTATGGTCCAGTAGAGCTTGTGTGAACATTTGGGACAGCCCAGATTCACAGTTAACCAGAGCTATTATAATTCACTGTCAAGAGTCATTGATTCAAATGACCTTGGAATGAGGAAGAAAGATGACAGAATGAGGCATGCCTGGGGCAGCCAGCCTCAGGGGCCCATGGCGGCTGGCTGAGAACCCTGTGTTGGAACCTGGAGGAACCATATCACACAGGATGAATATTTTCCTGATCTTTCATGCTTTTATTTATGTTGATCTCAAAACTCTGAACTCAGGACTTGGCAAGTAAGATAAAAGATCACAGGAAAGCCAAGATGGCAGTGGTCTGGCTGCAGGAGGCTGAGCAGTGGTAGTGGAAGCTCTCAGCGTGGCGAGACGCAGGTCAGTAGGCCACGGGAGGTAAACAGTCCAGGGTGGTGGATGCCAATGATGACAACGAGGGCCCACCCTGAGGCTCAATGAAGGTGAAGAATTGTAAGTGGAGAATGACCTTATGTTTCTATTGGAAGACTTAAAATGTGACTCCAGTAAGAAGTCATCACTTCTTCCCACTGATCATGGAGGAAGATATGAAAACAGCAGACACCAAAAAGTCGACTGGATCCCCAACCATGAGAAAGAAAACAGTGACCCATCTGTCTCCTTGAGCAAAGGGGAAAGTCCAATATTGACATCTCTCTAGTGAAAAATTCAAGCCAGCAAGGAATTGTCACTTCTGTTTGCAGCACAGAAACCAAAATATTCTTTCTCTTTTTTCATTCTTTTTTTTAATTTACTTTTTTATTATTATTAAACTTTTTCCATACATCATACATCATTTCTCAATCAAATTTAGAGTCACTTCCCTTTCCATGCCCCATCCCACCTGAGTCCCTACACTCTACCATACATGTCTTGCATCTTTTTTTGAGTCTTTCCAGAGATTTTTTCCCCAGTTTTTGTTGTTGTTGTTCTCTCTAACTTGTATTGCTCTCTAACTTGTATGTATATATATATATATATATATATACATATATAATTATATACATAAATATATGCATACGTACACATATCATCTGAATTAGAGGATTTTCTTTATTTCCTTTTTTTTTTTTTGCTAAAAGATGTCATGTTTTGGGGCTGGAGAGATGGCTCAGTGGCTAAGAGCACTGACTGCTCTTTCAGGGGACCTGGGTTCTATTCCCAGCACCCACATGGCGGCTAAGAACTGTCTTTAACTCCAGTTCCAGGGAAATCTGATGCCCTCTTCTGACCTCCATGGCATTGAATGACATGGATACATGCAGACAGTACATTCATACACATAAAATAATAATAATAATAATAATAATAATAAAAAAGATATCAAGTTTTCCTTAAGGAAGTGTTTGAAGGTTCCTCCTTGGCAAGCCCAAATAACCATCAATCTTGCCCTTGTGCTCCACACTGGGGTCTTTCCCTCCCATGGTCCCCCAAATGAGATCCAGTAAGCCCACATCCTGTCTTGATCTTCCTGTACTGGCCTCCATGACACAGCCTGGGTAGTCCAACAATGTCAGTCTATACTCTGACGAGGCTGAAATCCCAGTAGCTACTCAGTCTACAAGCTAGGTATCTCAGTAGTCCCCATCTGGCATTGAAGGTTTTGAGGATTCTTGGAGAGACATTTATCTTCAGTCCATATTGGAGGGTTAAAAAGCTGTGTCTCATGTCTTTGAAGAATGGCAAAAGCAGTGGCAGCCACAGAGTAGATGCACTTGCCAGTAAGAATTGAAGACAGGCCAAACAACAGTGCTCTCTCTTTTTTCTTTTTGTCTTTTTACTAAGATCTCAAGTTTTATATCTGAAGTATAATTTCTCAGGCCTTACTGATTATTTATTTCTGGTTTTACTTTCCTTTTGGATGCTTAAGGCCACACAGTTAGCCCAGATTAACCAAGGTTTTTGTTTTCTTAAGGTCAGTTGAGGATCTGGTCCTCAGGGGTCACTCGGGGTTTTTTTTTTGGGGGGGGGAAGCCCTTAGTTCCTTTCAGTTTTTCATTTACCAGTTCCATCCACTCAAGGACAAAATCAGGTTTTGCTAGACCAGGCTTCCCTTTTTGAAGCATGAGCAGACATTTCTCTTTATAGACTGGAAACTGGCTGAAGTCCCATTAGTGGATCTTCAAGACCTCCCTACATAGGAAGACTGGTGACCCACATTTGCAGGACATTTCAGGAGATCCCCCCATGCATAGTCCCCTAAGACTTAGTTGACATCTGAAGGCAAGGAACAAAGTTATCCCTTAAGACCCTCAGCCAAATTGGTATGGCCATTAAGTATGGTCATTAAGTACCCAGAAAGGCTAAGTTACACCAGCCTGATACATTGCAACTATATTAAAATTGTATCTTCTGAAAACAAACTGTATGTTATTTCCATATCGTATTTCTTGATTTGCATTTTCCATTTTAATTTTATATTACTCTAAAAGATGCATACATACCCACCATCATATACCAAAAATCAAAATGTTCTTTCTTAAGCACTAGTATAGTCATGTGGGCAGAATGATGGAGACAGGAAAGTAGGAGGAACCAGCATAAATGAAATTATGAACCATATTGAGCTTGAAACTGTGGTCCCCTCATCTGAACCTGAAGCTTTTGTCCCTTCCCATGAACCTGGCGTTGTGGTCTCCTCCAGGGAGATAGCACTGTGGCCCCCAAGAGTGAGCCACAGTTCCATGTTCCTCTGCTGGTGGGCCTAACGGTGGAGCAGATTGGAGCATGGAGGACTTCCTGGGCTAGACCCTTTGGCCACCTTCCTGAGTGGCCCTCCGCCCCCTCCCCTGAGATCCTAGGTTGTACACGGCATTGGCATTGCCTGTGCTGTGCTTATGCTGGGGGTGGGGGAGGTTTCTGTCATTTACAGATGCTGGTCTTGGGAGGACTGATACTCAAGAATGGACTTCTCCCCTCCCATGATGGCCAGCCAAGGTCTTGACTTGTCACATGGTCTTAGATATCCAGCCTTAATGTTGGCCTTTTCCTATTCCCAGCCACCAAGAGATTTTTCATCATTTTTTGTTACTCTTCTGCAGCCCCAGTGTCCTACACCTGTGCCCTAAAGAAAATGTAAATCACTTAATTGAACTTCTAGAGATAAAAATCACAGTCTTCAAAGTTAAAAATAAAAAGGTAATAATAAAAGAATCAGTTTTTTAAGTCATTGATTCCCAATAAAGTTCTTCTGGGAACCAGCCAAAAACCCCTGTGCATGTTCGGAGGAAGCAGAGGAGTGGTGTCAGAGTGCAAAGTCCACGGTCAGTCAAAAGAATGGTGGTTCTTTATAGATCACAGATTAACAAAGGATAGGATATTTTGATGGGGAACTCTGCATTTGATAAAACTGAGGGGGCAGCACATTCTGGAAGGAATAACAGAGGAACGTCTTCCTGTTACGTGATTGGGATTTGGGGCATTGAAACCAGGTCATGTGAATTCAGTGTATTTGTAGAATAATAGCAGAGGATATGGGTAATGGAGTTTGGTCTAGTAAATCCATGATTTGTCCACAGGGAAGCAGGCTATGTTGCAGGTTCATCCTGAGAACCTTGGTCTGTCAAATCCTTTTGCAGCTTTGCTCCCACAGTGTGGAGTTTCCACCGTTAGTCCTACCTGGGTTGGCCACCCTCTCACAATACCCTCCTAGATTCCAGATCCTAATTCCAAACATAAGAGTGGTTCATTTTAGGTGGCAAAGAAGAATTAAGGTGCACTGTTGCTGCTCTACAGTGAGGAGGCGATCCTGGCTGCCTGATACAGTCACAAGAATGAAGACGGAGGCAGGGTGTCAGAGCAAGGGAGTGGGTGGGAGAAAAAGTTGCCTGGATGTTGCGGGCTTTGAGGATGGAAGGGGCCAGGTGCCAAGGACTATGGGAGTTCCATAGCACCTGGATTCTAGCAGCCTCCTCAGAAATAATAACAACTACACATGCATGTGCCTCCCGCTGCACAATTAGAGTATGCTAAATATGTGAAAATACATGATTTTCCTCCAAAATCAATAAAGGATGGATGGTAATAATAGAACATTTTATTTTATTTATTTTATTTTATTTTATTATTTTGAGACAGGGTCTCCCTTTAATCCCAGCTAGCCTGGAGCTCACTCTGTAGACCAGGCTGGCCTTGAACTCACAGAGATCTGCCTGCCTCTGCTTCCTGAGTGCTGGGATTAAAGGCATGCACCACCACACCTGGCTAGAACATCATATTTTAAATCCTAGAAGAAATCACTTCTAACCTAGAATCCAATACACAGTAGAGACAGCCTTCAAAATAAAGGCATTCTACTTACTAGATAAACTTGGAAATTTCTGGCAAGCCCACTTTTGATTTGTTTTATTATACTGGGTCACATAAGGCCATTTTCACACAAGTGTATAACGTGCTTTGAGCATATTCCAACCCATACCCCAACCTCTCCCCTTCTTCAGCTCTCCCTTACTCTCCTTTGTTCCTGGAAACAGTTTCAATTCTACTTCCATGTCACCTGAACATACAAGAATTCATCTATTGGTCTAGGATCCACAATTGAGAGTAAACATGGCTTGGCCTTCCTAAGACTGGCCTAATTCATTTGTTTTATATATATGAGTGTATTATCTGCATGTGTGTAAGTGCACCCATATTACAAAATGCCCTCGGAGGTGAGAAGGGGGCATCAGATCCCCTGAAAAGAGTTACAGACAGTTAGCTATGATGTGGGTGCTGGGAATTGAACCTGGTTCCTCTGCAAGTGCAGCCAGTGCTCTTAACTGCTGAGCCATCTCTCCACCCCTTTAATTCATTTAATATCATTATCTCCAGTTATATCCATTTTGCTGCTAATGACATAACCTCAGTGCATGTGGTCAAGGCATTGGGTATGACCCCTATATTACTCCCAGAGTAGAATGTTAGCTGCAGGAGTAACCACTGAATACACATACTATGTACACTGGGAAATTAGTCATTATGATTAAAAGTAGATGTGATGTAGACCAGGTGGGGACAGGGATTGGTATTAGATCAACCGAGTAAAGAACTTGAAGTGGAAAACCAGGAGAGAAAAGTTGGGAAATTGTTAGGGTCCACAGTGTTCAGATATTACTAAAGTTTGTATGAAGGTCATATAGTTAAGTAAAAAGAAGCTGGATGTGGTGGTGCATGCCTTGATCCCAGCACTCAGGATGCAGATGCAGGAAGATCTTGGTAAATAGAGACCAGCTTGGTCTACATAGGGAGTTCCAGGCCAGCTGGGGCTACAAGCCGACCCTGTCTCAGAAAGATAATAAATAAATAAGTAAATAAATAAATAATCAAAAGAGGAGAAGTGGACAGGAAAGAGAAAGAAGAGGTAGGAGTGTGGGGGGTGGTGGTTTGAATGAGTGTCCCCCATAGGCTGTAAGTATTCAGACATTTGTCTCCAGTTGGTGGCACTGTTTTTGGAGGTCTTAGAAGGTGTGGCCGGTGCTGGAGGAAGTGTGTCATTGGGGGTAGGCTTAGTGAGTTTAACAAGCCTCGTGGTCTCCAGTTGCTCTCTCTCTCTCTGCTTCCTGTGCTCTTTGCGAGATGTGACCCTCGGCTTGCTGCTCCAGATCCAGCTGCCAGGCCTCCCGCCACAATGGACTCTAATTCCCTGGAACCGTCAATCGTAAACTCAAACTCTTCCTTTTATAAGTTCCTTGGTCATGGTGCTTTATCACAGCAACAGAAAAGTGACTAATACAGGGGGGTAGTATTTGGGTTATGTGAAGGAAAATAGTGGTCAGTCCACAAGAGAATAGACAAAGAAACATACAGAACAATCATACAGCCTAACTAAGCTGTACACAAACTAAAGCAAGACTGTTGTGAGATATTTCTACAAGAGTGAAAGTTAAAAAATGAAAAATCTTTAAAATTACTTAAAATGAACAATAACATAAAAAGACAAAGTGTAACCAAATTGCATTAAAAACTACATTAGTCAAGAATTCTTCCTTGGGGGGCTGGCTTTGAATTCTTTCCCTACCTGTTGCGCTTCATGTAGCAAACTGCAGTGATGGAGGAGGTACTATATGCAACTCCAGTCCAAGCCAATTAAACAAGATTTGCAGTGTACACTGCCAGTGGAGTTTAGATCAGTTTCCTTTGAGATTCAGTTTCTGGCACAGCTGGGCTGAGTTAAGCTGTGTAGCTCTCAGGTCCCTTGTTGATGCCCTTGTTCTCCAGATCAGTGTTGCTGGTAGTGGGGGGGGGGGTCAGGGCACCCCTCACTACAGGCTCCCACTGACTACAGAGGCAGCTCCGGAAGGCAGTGCCTCGGGCTCCCACTGTCACATCACTCTGGCCTCTGGGCCGAGAGGAGCATAGAGAGGTGCATAGAGAGGTGCATAGAGACGAGCATAGAGACGAGCATAGAGACGAGCATAGAGACGAGCATAGAGAGGGCCCTGGCCATTTTCTGGGTCGGCTGAATCTCCTCCCAGGACATTCTGTGGCACACATGAGCAGGGAAAAGAGTGTGTAAGCCACTGTCTGCGTTCCTAATGACCTCAGTCTTCAATGTCTTCTGCTCAGCTTCAAAGTCTTCTGCTCAGCCCCAGCTAGGAGCCCAGCCCGCCCTTCATGGTCGGCTCACTGCTCCTGCTGGTGTGTGAGAAGGAAGGCATTTCTAGGTCGTTTCCACTGACGTCACCTAAGCCACTTGTGGCTGGGTGCCATGCAGATCTCTGCAGCCCCCTACCTGCTTCTCTAGAGCACTCATCTGGTTTGGTGAGTTCCTTCACAATGCAAAGACTGTCTCCTTCAGAATAGAAATTGAGTATTATCCTGTTTTCTTTGACTTAGTCCTATGGATAAGGTTTCTAATCCACCATCTCATCCAGAAATCCCAATTTTCTATTCTTTAAAATTAAACCTACACATTTTTCATTTCATTACTAGGATAATGAACGCATATTAGCCATAGAATTGATAGTTTCACTGTGACATTTCCACACATGCATAGACCGTGTATTAACTGGACCCATCCTTCACAATTTTCTCATTTGTAAAGTGGAAATAGCAAAATCTACTTCACTGGGCAGCTGTAAGTGTTTAACGAACAAAGTAATATAAAATACCACAATGCTTGGCCAAGTGATTTTTCCAAAACTTTTTTATGTCAATGAAAATTGCTCTCATTAATAAAGGCAAAATAAAGATATCTTCTGACAGATTAAAAACATAGGAAATAAAAGAGGAATACAGTACCTTTATTAAGAATAAGAAAAATCTTCCTAAAGGAAACATAAAGAGTCAATAGAATAAAAATGAGAATAAAATTACTTAATTTTTAAAAAATGATATCTATATTATTTTTTTTTCTGGATTCCATAATAAAATACCACAGACTGGGAGACTAAATAACAGGTTTGTTTACAGTTGTGGAGTCTGGAATTTGAAGCTCAAGATGAGAAGATATGGTTTCTCCTGAGGCCTCTTCTCTTCCATTGGCTTATTTCTGACTTCCTTCTCCTAGGGTCTCCACAAGGTGTTTCCTCTGTGTGTGTCTGGTTTTTTGTTGTTGTTGTTGTTGTTTTTTCTTCTCCTCCTCCTCCTCCTCCTCCTGCCTACCTCCATCCTCCCTTCTTCTTCTTCTTTTTCTTCTTCTTCTTCTTCTTCTTCTTCTTCTTCGTTCTTCTTCTTCTTCTTGAGGCTCAATGGGAAATGTCCTCCATTGGACTGGGGCCTGTGGCCATTCTGGAGGGCATTTTCCTTATTTTTTTTTCAAAAGCTGATTTTTTTATTGGAAGTTTTGTGCGTTTCATAAAGCATTTCTTAACCAAATTTAGAACTATTCCCCCTCCTTGCTCCCCACCCCACAGAGCTCAGCATTCTGTCATACATGACCCTTTTTATTTTTCTCAGTCTTTTTTAAAATTTTCAATGCAGAAGTCTGGGGTGAGTTTACTGATTAGTTGTTCTTGACCCAGGTTGTTGTTTTTTTCCAATTTGTATGACTCCAAATATGCATATATGGCAAGCCACACATATATCAAGATTATGATGGCATAGGTTTGTAGCAACCTCAGCATGTGATTTTCTTTTTTTTTCGTTTTTTTTCTTTATTTATGCATGGAAAAGATGTCATTGTTTCCTTAAGGAAAGTCTCTTTGAATCCTGCCCTTGTCTCCACACTGGGTCTCCCTTCCATGGTCACCATAATGAGGTCCAGTAAGCACCACGTCCTGTCTTGAGCTTCCTTGTACTAGGCCTCTCATGAGTACAAGCCTGTGGGTAGGGGTCCAACAATGCCAGTGCTATACTTTGAAGAGGCTGAAACCTCGAATAGTTGCCTCAGTCCATAAGCTGGGTTCTCAGCAGTCCCTCATCTGCACTGAAGGTTTTGGATGATTCTATGGAGAGGACATGAGTTCTTAGTCCATATTGGAAGGTTGAAAAGGCTGTGTCTCATGTACTTGAAGGATGGCAAAAGCAGTGGCAGCTCACAGGGTAGCTGCACTTGCCAGTAAGAATTGAAAACAGGCAAAATAATAGTGCTTTTTTAAATTTTTTTTTGTCTCTTTACTAAGATCATCAAGTTATTATATACTTGAAATACAATTTTCTCAGGTTCTACTAATAATTCTATTCTGATTATTCTTGTCCTTTGGATGCTTCAAGCCACACAGTTAGCCCATATTAAATCAAGGTTTTTGTTGTTTCTCAACAGTTAGGTCTGAGGATCTGGTTCCTCAGGGGTTCACTCGGGTTTTTGGCGGATGAGAGGGAGCCCTGGCTCATTATTGGCGGTTTTCATTTACCATGTCCATGCCACTCTGGGAAAAGTCAGGTCTTGTTAGACAAGGTGTCTGGATAGCTTTTGTCAACCTTGACACACCTGGGTTGAGAGGGAGACTCATTGGGAATTTGGTTCCATTGTTTGGCCTGTGGTCACATCGGGAGTATTGTCTTGATGGTCGAGCAGTGATTGGAGGGCCCAGCCCACAAAGGATTTAGTGCCACCCTGGGCAGGTTGTTGTCATACTGCTATAAGAAGCGCTGGGCATGAGCCAGAGGAGCAAGCCGTAAAACCTACTCCATGGCTTTTGCTTCAGTCCTGCCTCCGGTTCGCGCCTTAGCTTCTTGCTTGGTTCCCTGAGTATTGAACTGTGACCCGAGGAGATGTGAGCTTAATAAACCCTTTCCTCCTTCAAGTTGGTATCGGTCGAGTGTTTTTCACAGCAATGGAAAGACAAACTACAATAGAAATTGGTACCAGAAGAGTGGGGGTATTGCGTGTACAGACCTGACCTTAGGTTTTTGGGGAGTATGTACGGAAGTGCATTTGGACTTGGGCTAGAAAAATATATTGAATGCCTAGAAGATCATGCTGTGGAACTTTGGAACAGTTTGCTGAAAAAGGATTGTAGAAGATTGGAGGCCCGCTTGTTGAAGTTTCTAGTTTCAAAGGGAGCAGAGACATCAGGACTGTAATGTTTATTAAATCTGTGGCTTCTGGTCAGCGGGGCTGAAGAAATCAGCTGTAAGTAACAAGGAGACCCAGAACCTGAAGGAAAATTTTGTTGTTACTGGACAATGATGCCTGGTTAGCTGGGGCTGAAAAATCAGCTGTAAGGTAACAAGAGACCAGCATCACTTTGGTGAATTTCTGGGAAGATTTCTTTAGGTCAGCACACAGAAGCTGTTGATCCAACAAGGGGCCTGAGTCCTCCATCTCAAGCCAGAAGTCAGGACTTGGTAACATGTAAGAGTCTCCTATATGGTTCTCTGGTGTTGAAATTCTGAGGGGGTTCACAGAGAGCAGCCAAGGCTAGGCACTGTGAGAGGTCAGAAAAGACCATTGGTGAAGTGCACCCAGGTTTCAGTGAAGACCCAGATATGCAGGGGTCATGGAGAGAACTGAGGCTTTGTGCACCAGGAGAGGTCAGGAGACACCAGGTGGTGAAGGTGCTGCCTTCATATTCAGTGGGACCCCAGCTTCTTTTTGGAGATGCCAGGACCGGGAGGACCACCAAGAGCAGGTGGGCAGGTGGGATGGATCGACTGTGCCTGGAGATGAGCTGTGTTCGCTGTGGATGGCAGAGGGTCAGAGAAGGGGAGCTGCCAAATACCCCCTTTTGGAGTCCAAAGAGTCATGAGTGCAGTCCCAGGTGTCCAGCTTGAGCTACTTTGCTGGACTCTAGGTTCTTTTGTTGAGAGTCTGCCTGATTCTTCCCTTTGAATAAGACAGTACTTGTTTTGATTTTACAGCACCCAATTAAGAGACTTTTAATAAGAATTGAAATTTTAAGCATTTGGACTTTTTAAGGACTGTGGGGCTTTTAAGGTTGTACTGTCTTAGGTTGTGATTAATGTTAACATCATACTTTGGGGATAAGAACTGGAAAGGTGGTGGTTTAATAGTGATGTGTTTTGTGTGTCAAGTTGACAAGGGGTCAATTGTGCTGGATAGCTTTAGTGTCAACTTGACACATCTGGGTTGAGGGAGCCTCAATTGGGGAATTGGCTCCATTCGATTGGCCTGTGGTCACATCTGGGGAGTATTGTCTTGATGGTCGAGCAGTGTGGGAGGGCCCAGCCCACAATGAGTAGTGCCACCCTGGGCAGGTTGTTGTGTACTGTATAAGAAGGCAGGCTGGGCATGAGCCAGAGGAGCAAACCAGTAAACAGCATTCCTCCATGGCTGTGCTTCAGCTCCTACCTCCAGGTTCCTGCCCTGAGTTCCTGCCTTGGGCTCCCTGAGTGATGAACTGTGACCCAGGGGATGTGAGCTGAATAAACCCTTTCCTCCCAAAGTTGGTATCGGTCAGAGTGTTTTGTCACAGCAATGGAAGACAAACTACAACACCAGACTTCCCTTTTTGAAGCATGAGCAAATTTTCTTCTTTATATACTGGACACTGGCTGAAGTCCCATTAGTGTTGGTCTCCAAGACTTCCCTGCACAGGAAGACTGGTGACTCACATTTGCAGGACATTTCAAGCGATGCCCCCATGCATAGTCCCCTAGGACTTAGTTGGCTTCTAAGGGCAAGGAACAAAGTTATCCCTTAAGTACCTCAGCCAAATTGGTATGGCCCCCTTGTCAAATATGAGGTGGCTGAAATTGTATGTGCTCAAGTTTGAATCTTCGATTTTGTTACATTGGTCTACATGTCTGTTTTTGTGCCAGTACCAGGGTGATTTTTATGACTATAGCCCTGTAGTATAATTTGAGGTCTGTTTTTCCATATAAAATTAAGGATTTTTTTCCAAGCCTGTGAAGAAACTCTTGGAGACTTTAATTGGGATAGCAGTGAATCTGTATATTAACTTGGGTAGAATGAACATTTTTACTATATTAATTTTTCCAATCCATGAGCATGGGAGGTCTTTCCATCTTCTGATGTGTTCTTCATTCTCCTTCTTTAGGGCTTTAAAATTTTTGTTGTAGAGATCTTTGGTGTCTTTGTTTAGGTTTGTTCTTAGGTATTTTCTTATTTTTGAGGCTACTGTGACTGGGATGATCTCCTTGTATTCCTTCTTCAGGTGTTTGTTGTTGTAAAGAAAGGCTACTGATTTTTCTAGGCTAATTTTGGATCCTGCCACTTTACTGAAACTCTTAATCGTTTCTAGGAGTTTTTAGCATCCCTTATGTAAACTATCATATCATCTGCAAAAAGAGATAGCTTGACTTTCTCTTTTCCAATTAGTACTCCTTTAATTTCCTTTTCTTGCCTTATTGCCCTAGCAAGTGTTTCAAATACTATATTGAAGAGGAGTGGCGACAGGGGGCAGCCTTGCCAAGTTCCTAACTTTAAGGGGAATGCTTCTATCTTTTCTCCATTTACAGTGATGTTGGCTGTGGGTTTGTTGTATATGGCTTTGATTACGTTGGACTTCAATGTAATCAAAGCCAATACAATTCCAGTCCAATTCCCTCTAGATCTTTAAGCATGAAGGGATGCTGGATTTTGTTGGAGGCTTTTTCTACATCAATTGAGATGATTGTGTGGTTTTTGTCTTTCAGTCCATTTATGTGTTTTATGATATTTACTGATTTTCATATGTTGAACCGTCCCTGCATCTCTGGTATGAATCCAACTTGGTCATGATTGATCTTTTTGATGTGGGTCTGTATACAGTTTGCAAGCATTTTGTTGAGAATTTTTGCATCTGTGTTCATGGGTCTATAGTTCACTTTTTTGGTTGTATCTTTTGCCTGGTTTTGGTATTAGTAATGCTGACTTCATAGAAGGTATTTGGGAGATTTCCCTCTACTTTTATCCTTCTGAAAAGTTTCAGTAATAATGGTTTTAAGTCCTCTTTTAATATTTTAAGGAATTCTGCTGTGAAACCATCAGGGCCTGGGCTTTTTTTTAGTTGGGAGGTTTCTTATTACATTTTCAATTGCCTCATATATTATGGGTGTGTTTAAGCTATCAATCACTTCTTGGTTAAGCTTTGGTGATTCCCAGGATTTCAGATATTCATTCATTTCTCTTAGGTTTTCAAATTTAGTAGTGTATAGGTTTTTGAAGTATTCCTATATGATTGTCTGGATCTTTTCGTTGTCATGATATTTCCCCTTTCATCACGAATTCTATTGATTTGGAGTTGCTTTTTATTTCTTTTGGTTAACTGGACCAAAGGTGTGTCTATCTTGTTTATTCTTTCAAAGAACCAACTTTTGGATTCTTTTTTTTTTTTTTTTTTTTTTTTTTTTTTTTGCTTCTGTTTTATTGATTTCTGCTCTGATTTTCGTGGTGTCACTCTACCACATATAGAGGTGGGCACATGAACATCATCCACTGGATTACAGGGAAAAGGAAAAGACACAAGACAGCTGCCAGCAGCTGTTCTAAACTTTGGGGCCAAAACCTTTCCACTGCCTACCTGTCTCATCAAACATCTACACCAGGCAATGCCCTATTGGTATTCCCAGATCCTCCAGGCTATTGCCTGCTAGGCACCCTACAACCTAATGCCAGACTGTTGCCTGCTCAGCACTCTACAGCCTAATGCCAGACTGTTGCCTGCTCAGCACTCTACAGCCTAATGCCAGACTGTTGCCTGCTCAGCACTCTATAGCTTAAATCCCACTGGCACTCACTGACCACACACCAGTGTCCATGCTGCTGGCACTCACTGATTTCTCAGACTGGCATCTCCTTGATTTTCCCCAGCCAAATTTCACTAGCCAAGACCACACTAGCCTGATGGACTAAAATTACACATGCAATAATAACGGCTGGAAGTCCTTGGCTGGTGGAAAGAAGGACCTGTTTATTTATGCATAGCATTCTGTTTTTATACTCAGAGTGACATTATATCTCAGGGCCGGCTTTCAGACCCCCTGCCTCATGTTCCGAAACATCATGAGTTTGAGAACTCCTGAGGGCCTTTGATCTCAAGGCAGGCAAATCCTGCCTGGGGCCAGGTTTTGGTGTAAACAGACAAGCAGGTAATTTAGCACAAAGATGCCACAGGTGGGTTCCTTTTTGCCTACAGATTTTTGTTATTTCTTCCTGTCTGTTGCATTTAGGATTCATTTGTTGTTGTCTCTCAAGTGTTTTTAGCTGCAGTGTTAGATCGTTTATTTGTGGTCTTTCTGCTTTTTTTTTTTTTTTTTTTGTAGGCACCCAGGGCTGTAAACTTCCCTCTTAGGACTGCTTTTAAAGTATCCCATAGGTTTTGTTGTGTTATATTGTCATTTTTGTTTAGTTCCAGGAATGCTTTTATTTCTTTATTTCTTTTCCTTGACCCATTTATTATTCAGGAATGTGTTGTTTAGTCTCCATGTATTCCTGTAGATAGTAGGGCTTATCTTGGTGTTGATACTGAGCTTTATTACACCGTGGTCTGACAGAATGCATAAAATTATTTCAATCTTTTTGTATTTGTTGAGTTTTTTTCCATGTCCCAGGATGTGGTCAATTTTGGAGAATGTTCCATGGGGTGCTTAGAAAGTGTATTCTCTGATATTTGGGTGGAATATTCAGTAGATGTCTGTGAGGTCCATTTTGTGTATCATATCATTCAGATCAGATGTCTCTTTGTTTATTCTTTGTCCTACTGACCTGTTCAAAGGGCTTGGTGGAGTATTGAAGTCCCCTACTATGCATGTGTGAGGTTAATCTGTGCCTCGAGGTCCTATAGAATTTTGTTTATAAAATTTTGTGCACCAGAGCTTGGTGCATATATAATCATAATTGTTAAGTCTTCATGGCTAATTTTCCCTTTGAAAAGGATGTAATGGTCTGTTTTGTCTCTTCTGATTACTTTTACTTTGAAGTCTATTTTGTCTGATATTAAAATAGCAACTCCTGCTTTCCTTTTGGTACCATTTGCTTGGGACATTTTTTCCCATCCCTTCACTTTAAGTTGGTGCCTATCCTTGAGGGTAAGATGGGTTTCTTGTAGACAATGTATAGATGGGTTCTGTTTCCTAATCCATTCTCCCAGTCTGTGTCTTTTGATTGGGGAGTTTAGTCCATTAATATTTAAGGTTATAATTGAGAGATGTGTGTTGTTTCCTTTTACCTTATTATCCATTTGAATTTTTGGTCTAGGTTTCTACTTCTGCAGTTATGTTTTTATTAACTTCTCTTTCTAGGTGCCTGGGGATAGTTGCTGTCTCCTCTGTCCTTTGAATTGCTTCAAGTATTTTCTGAAGGGTTTGTTTTTCAGCCATATATCATCTTGTTTATGACATGGAACATTTTTCTTTCTACTTCAATTATAATCAACATTTTTGCTGGGTTTAGTAACCTGGGTTGGCATCTATAGTTGTTTAGCACTAGGAAAGCTTTGGTCCATGTTCTTCTTGCTTTCATAGTTTGCCCTGAAAAGTCAGCTGTAATTCTGATAGGTTTCCCCTTATATATCACTTGTTTTTTTTCTCATGGCTTTCAGAATTTTGTCTTGTTTTGGGTGTCTAGCATTTTAACTAAGATATGGCATGGAGAGTTTCTTTTCTGATCTTGTCTATTTGGTGTTCTATGTGCTTCTTGTATTTGTATGTGTTTGTCTTTTTTTTAGTTTGGGGAAATCTTCATCTATTATTCTGTTGAAGATCTGATCAATACCATTCTCTTGGGATTCTTCTCCTTCCTCTATCCCTATGATGCACAGGTTTGATCTTTTCATAGTGTCCCACATTTCCTGGTTGTTCCACTCTTGCGTATTTTTAAATTTTTCATAGCCTTTACTTAAGCTTTTTAGTTTTTCTGTGTTATCTTCCAGGCCTGATATTCTTTTTTCTGCTTCCTACATTCTGTTTCTGAGTCTTTTTCCCATTCTTTCCTCTTAATTGGTGAGTATTTGATTTCCTTTTTCATTTCATCCTGCGATTTCTTTAGTATTTCCATTTCCTTTTAGAGATTCTCAATCTCTTTTTGTAGCTCCTTTCTTCACTGGTTGGTTTCCTTTTTCATTTCAGCATGGGATCTTTTCAGTGTTTCCACTTCCTTCTGGAGTTTGTCATTCTCTCCCTCTAGTATTTTTCAAAGTTTGACATTTTCTTCTTTTAGTTCTTTCCAGTGTTTATCATTCTCTTCCTCTAAGTCCTTTCTGAGTTTTTCATTCTCTCCCCTTAGTTCTCTGATTTGTTCTTTACAGTCTATGATTTCTTTGAATATGTCTACAGTTGTTCTTCTAAGATCTGTGTCCTGGGTTACCTCTAGGGAGATTTCATTGTAGGAATCTTGTATAGGGTTGGTATAGTTTAGTGTGTAATTATTCTGTGCTTTTCCCATATTGTTCTTTTGTTGTGCTTTTGGTATGTGTGTTTGATTTTTGTTTGTATTCTGATGCAAATCTCAAATGTTTCTTCATTGTGTTGCTTTCCTTGATTCCTTCAGATGCTGTCTTTGTTTTCTCCTTGTTTATGGAGTGTTGACTTGTCTAGGTTTCAGGCTTTCAATTTTGGTTATATAATTCTTTGTTTCTGTTCTGCAGGTTCTCCAAAAACTGGGTAGGTAACAACCAGGACAATAACCTCTGAGTACTGTGCTCTCTCTGCTTTCTGACAGCCAGTTCCTCTGGGTTGGTTGTGGGGCTTACTGTAGTCCCATCTGGACATTTGCTCTTCAATTCCAATTGTTGGGGAGAGGGGGTGCTGATTGCTTGCTTAGTTTACATGCCAATACCCTGTGCGCTTCAGCTGGTCTGGCCGAAGCAACCAATCTCTATGCACCCATGTCTCCTAGAAGCAATAGGCCCACCTGTGTTCTGGCTGGCTGGATATCTTCACCCCACAGCTGCACTAGCCAACAATCCAATGTGTATTCTTCTTATAATAACACTATTAGAGCTGGGCATGGTAGCACAAGCCTTTAATCCCAGCACTCAGGAGGCAGGTGAATCTCTGCGAGATCAAAGCCAGCCAGGTCTACATACAAGTTCCAGGCCAACTGGGGCTACAGAGAGACCTGTCTCAAAAACATAAAGCTATTAAATTAAGGCCCACTCTAATGGCTTTATTTTTTACATAATTACCTCTTAAAAGGCTCTAACTTCAAACAATAACAATCTGAGATATTTTGGGTTAAAACTACAAGATTTAAATAAATGGGTAATGGGAACATATGAGTTAGTCCAAAAAATGTCTTTAGGGACAAAGTTTCTAAAATGTTAAGCTGTATGATCAAAGTAGTTTGGAAATAAGGGAAGGAATAAATGAAGTTAAACTGCTATAAAGTTCTGGAGTGGTTAGGAAGTAGTATAATTACAATTTACACAAAGACTCATAGTAAGAGCAGAAATATGGTGTAGTCCTGAGGCCAATCACAAAGAGAATGATAGAAAAAGAAATTAAAAATATCAAAACATTAATTCAGAAGAAATTAAGAAATAAGAAAAAAAAAGCCTGGCAAATGGAAAGTAAGTAATGTTGAAATATGCTTGAAATTACTTTAAATATAAATAGAATGAATTTTGCAATTAAACAAAATGATTGTCAAATGCAACTGTTCAACAATAGTAATACAATTTTTGTCTTAGTTATGGTTTCATTGCTGTGATAAAATACCCTGACAAAAGTAACTTAAGTGAAAAAACAAAAAACTGCACACTATTTTTTTTTTTAAAGTAACCTAAATAAGAAAGGCCTTTTTAGGTTTAGAGGTCCAGCGAAATGCAATACGTCATGTCAGAGAAGGCATGATGGCAGCTGTCACATTACATTCACACTCAGGAAATGGAGAATGCAGCAGAAATAGGGTCAGGTTATAACACCTCAAAGGCCCACCCCCACGGTGACTTGTTTTCTCCAGCAAAGCTTCACCTCCTAAAATTTCTACAATCTTTCCAAACAGTGGCATCATCTGGATACTGAGTATTCAAGCACATGATCTATGGGGAACATTTCACATTTAAACCACAGCATTGTTCCCCCAGCACCCTCCCCACCCCCCACCCCCCACCTCCAGGTTCATGGCCATCTCTTGATACAAAATACATTCAGTCCAACTTCAAAATAGTCCCACACATTGTTCAAAATTGAAAAAGTCTCTTTTGAGACTAAGTCATCTCTTAACTGTAATCCATTTTAAAATAAAAAAATCTATACTTTCAATGTATAATAGTACAAATAAATACCCCTATTCTCAAAGGGAGAGATGGAGACATTGAAGAGAAATAAAATTGGGGCTGGAGAAATGGATCAGCAGTTAAGAGCACTGGCTGCTCTTGCAGAGGACCCGGGTTCAATTCCCAGCACCCACATGGTGGCTAACGACCATCCGTATCTCCAGTTCCAGGGGATTGGACACCCTCTTCTGACCTCTGCAGGCATCACATGACACACATACACTTACACAGATCCAGGCAATACACACATATACATAAAATAAAAGTAACCAATAATTCTTAAAGAAAGAAGTAATAGGTGTTGCACCCTCCTGCTGTGAGCTGTGGTCAGCCCTACCATAGTCTTTGACATCTTGATCAATGGCGACCCTTTGGGTCCAGTCTCCTTCAAGCTCTTTGCAGACAAAGTTCCAAAGACAGCAGAAAAAAATTCATGTTCTGAGAACTGGAAAGAAAAGATTTGGTTGTAAGGGTTCCTCCTTTCACTGAATTATTCCAGGATTTGTGTGCCAGGGTGGTGACTTCACATGCCATAATGGCACAGGCAGCAAGTCCATCTATGGGGAGAAATCGAGGATGAGAACTTCATCCCGAAACTCACAGGCAAATGCTGGACCAAACACATATGGTGCCCAATTTTTCATCTACACTGCCAGGACTCAGTGGTTGGATGGCAAACACGTGGTCTTTGGAAAGGTGAAAGAAGTCATAAGCCTTGGGGAAGCCATGGAGCACTTTGGGTCCAGGCATGACAAGACCATCAAGCAGATCACCATTGCCGAATGTGGATGGCTCTAATCTTTTTGACTTGTGTGCATCCTCACCACCAGACCATTTCTTACTTCTGTAGCTCAGGAGAGTACCCTTGGCCCCATCTGCTCACAGTATCCCATAATCTTGGCTCTCAATGCAGTTCTTTGGGTTCCATATTCTCCTTATTTCCCTTCAAGTTTAGCTGGCTTGCAGAGTTAAGTTTAAGATTACGAATAAAAACTAAATAGAAAAAAGGAAGTAAATTAAAACTAAGTCCAAAACCCAGCAAAGAAAATACTAAAACCGAGTACAGAAAATGCCAAATCTTACAGCTCCATGTCTGGTACTTGGTGCTCATGAAAGAAGCTTGGCTCCAAAGGACTTAGGTAGCCTGGACCCTCTCACTCTGCTGCCTGTAGCACACATGGCCTCTCTCCTAGGCCAGCTCCATGCCATGCCTGTGTTTTCCTTAGCAGATGTCCCATGGTTCTGGCATTCTAACATAATGGAATATCCATTGCAACATAGGCTTCTTCTTCGAATCTTCACAAAGTGGCACTTTGCAGGGACTCCAAACCCACCACACACTTCCTACTCTTATCAGGAAGAAAGTGACTTACTTTCTCCATCCAGGCTCTACCTCCAAAAGGCTCCAAAACCATCCCAGAGTCACCAGCTAGGGACCAAATGTTCAAACACATGAGTTTCTGAGGGACACTTCACGTTCAAACCACAAGACCTCCTGAAAAAGAGAAAACAGGGCCAGCAAAATGGCTCCATGGGTAGGATGTCATGTCACCAAGCCAGACAAGATGGCTCCGTGGGTAGGACCTCATGTCACCAAGCCAGACAAGATGGCTCCGTGGGTAGGATGTCATGTCACCAAGCCAGACAAGATGGCTCCGTGGGTAGGACGTCATGTCACCAAGCCAGACAAGATGGCTCGGTGGGTAGGACGTCATGTCACCAAGCCAGACGAGATGGCTCGGTGGGTAGGACATCATGTCACCAAGCCAGACGAGATGGCTCGGTGGGTAGGACATCATGTCACCAAGCCAGACAAGATGGCTCCGTGGGTAGGACATCATGTCACCAAGCCAGACAAGATGGCTCCGTGGGTAGGACATCATGTCACCAAGCCAGACAACCTGAGTTTGATCGCTAGGACTCACATGGTGGAAAGAGAAAACTGAACCCACAAACTGACTCCCAAAACTCAATTCTGCACATGAGCCATGGCACATGAACACACACACACACATACACACACGTGTGTGCGTGCACATACACATGTATGAATACATAAACATGCACATGTATGAATACATAAACATACACACAAGTAAAATAAATGTAACTTACAAATTTGTAAAGATTATACATGGTAAAGTATAAAACCTTAGTTGAAAATAAATTATAGAAAATGATTAGATGCTCTTTAAACTTCAATAAACATCTAAGGTGAGATGGCAGATTGCTCAGTTCTTCCATGTGACACTGTGAATGACAAGAGTAAAGGTAACAAAGGTGAAATTAGGAGAGAAAGAAAGAGCACTGGGAACCAGAAAAAAGGCACAGCTTCCAGAATGAATACATCTTCATGCTGACAACATAGCTTTGACTGACTTGGGCCTCAGCTGACACGAGGAGAGAAACTACAATAGACCCTGTCCACTACCCTACCCAATAATCCTCCCAGACCTGATGGCTTCCAGTAATAGAAGACCTGAAGAAAAGCCTCTCCAATATTTTTTTAGATTTATTTTTATTTATGTCTATATGAGTGGGCCTATGCAAGTTCATGTGCACCATATGCCTGTAGGTGCCTGGGGAGCCCAGAGGGCACCAGATCCCCTGGAACTGGAGTTATAGGTGGTTGTGAGTAGCCTGATGTGGGTGCTGGGAAATGAACCCAGGTCCTGGGTCCTCTAGAAGAGCATTAAGCACTTTCTCCAGCTTCAAGCATCTTCAATTCTTAGTTCTCTTCCTCTTCTTCCTCTTCCTCCTTCCTCTCTTTCTCCTTTTCCTCCTCCTCATCCTCTTTTCCTTCTCTTCCTCTTCCTGCTTCCCTTCCTCCTCTTCCATTTTTTTCTGGTTCTTTGGTTACATTTTCTCTCTAATGTATCTCTTAGTTCTGTTTTTTATTTTACTATTTCAACTCTTTCATGTTTTTATTTCTCTTGACTTTAGTTTCACTTATTCACTTTCTCTTTATTTTATAATCAGATTTTTTTCTATCTCTTTGCCTCTCATATTATTCTTTCCTTTTTTCCTTTAATTTATACTTCATCTTTCTCATTCCCTTTTTCTCACACTCCTTTATTTAGTATTACCTTTACTTTCTTTAATTTTAAATTTCGTAGTTTATTATGCATGTTTGCCACTTTCTTTTCCACAGTTACTGTGTATCAGTCATCTTAATTGAGTTTTGTTGTATTTCTGTATCTCTTTTGTTTTGTTGCTCTTGTGGCAGCGTGTTTTCCTTGTCTGAGCAGTACTAGTGGCTGAGTCCTCAAGAGAAGGCTGCTCATTAAGATCTTCATGTAAAACTGGAGAAGATAGCCATCCTTGTATGGCACAATATGCAACACAAAAATGTGAGAAATGCAGAAAAAATGAGGCAATGTGACTACTCCAAAAGTTCATATCTCTTCAATAGCTGAATCAAAAAATTTCCAAATGGCTGAAAATATAAAACAAAGAATTCAAAGTTCTAGTTTTAAAAATGATCAATGATCTCAAAGAGGATGCAAGAAGACATGAACCAAGAAGTCAGTTAAAGACTTGGTTAAGAAATTCAACAGCAGGGCATGGTAGCACATGCCTTTAATCCCAGCAGTTGGGAGGCAGAGGCAGGTGGATTTCTGTGAGTTCAAGGCCAGCCTGGTCTACATAGTGAGCTCCAGGCCAGTTGAGACTAAAGGGAGACCCTGACTCATATTAAAAAAAAAAAAAAAAGAAAAGAAATTCAACAACTTGAAGAAGAAATCCAGAAAAGACATAGAGGCCTTAAAAATCCAGAAAACCTGGAAATGAAAAGTTCAGTAAATAAAATAAACAATAGGATGGAGATCATGCAATGGATACAAATGATCCATTGAAAAGCATCACAAATAAACTAGACCATGCAAAGGAATGGACTGAATACATTGTTAAGCAATCACTACATTCAGAAGGCAATAAAGAAAACAAAAGGAGTCAAAACATCTGGGACATTATTACAAAACCAAACCTGTGAATCTCTGGCACAGAAGAGAGACCCAAGACAGAGACTAGCGGCATAGAGGATAATTCCAGGAGACTATAGCAGAATTTTTCTCAATTCTAGAGAAAGAAATAGATGTGCAAATAGAGAAAGAATCTTTGGGGCTGGGGAGATGGCTCAGCAGTTAAGAGCACTGACTGCTCTTGCAGAGGACCCAGGTTCAACTCCCAGCACCCACATGGCAGCTAAGAACTACCTGTAAGCCGGGCATGGTGACACATGTCTTAAAAAATAATCTTTAAATCCCAATTAGAATAACCAGAAAATAACTTTTCCACATATATTTTCAATAAAATCACAAATATATGTTAAATTTTCAAGAGTAACGGACAAAGAAAAAATACTAAACCATTCTTTGTCTGCAAGAGACAAAGTGCTGAGTAACATAAAAACATAAACCTTATAGAATAACAGCAGACTTCTCAGCACAAACCCTATAGGCCAGGAAATCATGGACTAACATATATGACTACCAATGAGAATTAGTATGCCAAGCAAAGTTATCCTCTAAAGTCAAGAGAAAAACCCCTTCTATGACAAGCACAAATTAAGCCCTTTATGACCACTAAGTAAACACAGCAGAAAATATAGGAATACTAGACACAGAAGAGGAAGATACAGGAATACTAGACACAGAAGAGGAAGATACAGGAATACTAGACACAGAAGAGGAAGATGCAGGAATACTAGACACAGAAGAGGAAGAAAAATAAACACGAGTGTGAGAGCTTGAGAAAGACTAAATCTCAGTAGAAGGATAAACAAAGGAAAATTGGGGAATCATCAAGCATTAATAACTCAATACACTAGCAAACATCTTATGAATAAAGGAGAAATGAGCACATACCTTTAAATAATCAACTGTATGGGTTTATTTTCCTGTTGCTGTGATAAAATACCTGACAAAAGCCACTTGAGGAAGAAAAGCTTTATCTTGCCTCACAGGTCCTTCATGCCAGGGAAGTTAAGGGAGGAGGAGCTTGAAGCAGCTGGTCACATCACATTCACAATCAGAGACCCAGAGTAATGAATGCCTGTGCTCAGCTCACTTTCTCCTTTTTATCCAGTCCAGTCCAGAATTCCTGCCCATGGAAATGATGTCCCCCACAGGAAGCAGGTCTTCCCACCTCAATTGATCGAATCAAGATCATTTCCCATAGGCATGTTCAAAGGCTGAGTAATCACTCACAGATGTGTCTGGAGGCCTGTTTCTTAGGTGATTCCAGATCCTGTCAGGCCAGCAATATTAGCCATAGCATCATCTTAAATATAAACAGCATTAACACTCCAATTAAAAATGTAGAGTATATGAATGGATTAAAATACAAAATTTAACTATTCATTCTCTTTAAGAAACACATTTTAGTCACAAGGGCACACATGAGTGTGCATGCACACACACACACACACGCACACACACACACACACACACACACACACACACAAAGACTGAGAGAAAATATTTCAAGAAAATGGACTGTAAAAGCAAGCAAGGATAACTATTTCCATATCTGACAAGGGAGACTTCAAGCCGGAATTAGAAGAAATAAAAAAGGCCGCTAGGTATTAATAAATGGAATAGCCCATCAAAAAGATACGACACCTAGAGGATATATGCACTGAATTTTGGTCACCCAATTCCATAAAACAAAAAAGGAATTGATGATATAAAAGGGACAGATAGGTCCATATACAATAATAGTAGGTGACTTCAGTAACCCATTCTTAACAATGGATAGATCATCTAGACACCCCCCCCCGCTAAAAAAAGAGAAAGGAAGAAGGAAGAAAAGAAGAGAAAAGAAACCAGAATTATTTGGTTGATCAGAACTGAATGGTAAGACCTGTTGCTGCCTGAAGATGAAGATGCTGCATACTGTAGTTGCAGCACATTGGGAAATCATGATTGAAGTGAGCTGGAAGCTTCTTCCCTGGTGATTAGCTTTCATAGGGGGAGAAAATCCACCAGTTTTTACTCAGCTGTGGACCTTGTGTGTTCCAACACTGACCTGCCAGGCAAGACGTTTCCAGTAGTACAATAGCAGTGGGACTGAAGTTATAGGGGCAACCAAATGCTTTCGGCCTCAACAAGAGGGACATCATAATGGGTACTTTAGACCTGGTCAAAAGCTCATGGCTGGGGAGGCCCTAGGGAGAAACCTACTGCTGTTGTTTTATTAAACACACATGTTTATCAAACTGCCTTCTAAGTATTTTCATTCATATCCACAGATCAGTTCTGATGTCAGCATTGGTCAGAGAAGCTTCTTTATGTGTTTTTTAGATTTTATTGAATTTTTACAACTGTCACACAGTAGAATTTAATGCTATTTAGATCCCCTTCCCCACTCACACGTTACCCCACTGCCCCTCATGCAATTCAGTAGACTCCACTACATCTGCAACATGGACTGCAGAGTCTGATTTGTGTCCCCATGTGTCCCTCAGCATGGGTCCATCCACTACTCATGCCCCTCCCTCCTTAACACAGCCCCCTCCCAACATCATATCATCCAGTCAGTGCTGCCCCCGTAGCATACACTTGGGTGTGACAGCATCCACCAGAGCAGAGCATTATATCAAAAGCTGCATTCCTGAAGATACTAAGTTTCCCTTCTCTAGCAGCCATCAATTGCCAAAAGCTCCTCAGTGAGGGCCAGGACTTTTGTGAGCCCCTCTCCAACCATACTGTAACATTGACTATCTTGATATTGGACAAGTCTTGTGCAGGTAAACCCTGCTGCTGGGAGTTCACAAGAGCAATGGCTATGACAGGTCTGGAAGATAGTGGTTCCCTGCACTCCTCTCTCTCTCTCTCCCTGGGCTCTTACATTCTTTCTGCCCATCTCTCATGATGTGTCCTGAGCCTTGTGGTTAAGATGTTGTATTAAGGCTCTCTAAAGAAACAAAATCAATAAAATGAATATATATATATAAATATATAGATATATATTCCAGGAGATCTGCCCATCTCAGTCCATGCTGGGATCAAAAGAGTTGATCACAGCAGCAAAACAAACTCACCAGTGAGAGAGAAGGCAAGAAGCAACAAAAAGGGACCAGCTCCCTCTGCCATGTCTTCTACTGGCCACATTTAGGGTGGACCATCTGGCTTGTGAAAATCCAATCTTAAGATCTCTTTCTCATATTTGTTCATCCCTAATCCAGTTGAGTTGACACTCAGGATTAACAGGATTAACGATCACAGGTGTTCATCTTAGATATCCCATTCAACATTGATTGCTCAGCACTCACTTGCTCTGGGTATATACCCACAAGACTCATTCTGCCACAGAGATATATGTACAGCCATGCTTATTACAGTTCTCTTCACAATAGTGAAAAGATGGAACCAACCCAAGTGTCCCTCAACCTACGAGTGGATAAAGAAAATGTTGTACATCTACACAATGGAGTTCTATGCAGTGGTAAAGAAAGATGACATCACCAGGCATAGTGGCGCACACCTTTAATCCTAGCACTCGGGAGGCAGAGGCAGGTGGATCTCCGTAAGTTCAAAGCCAGCCTGGTCTACATAGTAAGCACCAGGACAGCTGGGACTAAGGGGAGACCCTTTCTCAAAAAGACCAAAAAAAAAAAAGAAAGATGACATCATGAAATTTGCAGGTAAATGGATGGAACTAGAAGATATTAGGTTAGATGAAGTAACACAGTCCCAGAAAAACAAAAGACAAACGGTATTCCTCATCTGTGGATGCTAACACCAACTACCTAATTGTAAGGCAAACTGAGCAACATTAATGTTATATTCCTCATGCTCTGAAAACAACTGTGCTCTTATATTGTGCATCCCTAGACAGGTTCTAGAATTAACTTACCATTTATTTTCAGACTTTGGATTTTTGGTATATGATGGTGGGTATGTATGCATCTTTTAGAGTAATATAAAATTAAAATGGAAAAAGGTGAATCAAAAAATATGATATGGAAATAACATACAGTTTGTTTTCAGAAGATATAATTTTAGCATAGGTGCAATGTATCAGGCTGGTGTAACTTAGCCTTTCTGGCTGCTTAATAACCGTACTTATGCCCGTACCAATTTGGCCGAGGGACCTAAGGGATAACTTTGTTCCTTGCCCTCAGAGGTCAACCAAGTCTTAGGGGACCACGCATGGGGGCATCTTTTGAAATGTCCTGCAAATGTGGGTCACCAGTCTTCCTGTGTAGGGAGGTCTTGGAGACCAGTGGGACTTTAGCCAGTGTCCAGTCTATAAAGAGGAATGTCTGCTCATGCTTCAAAAAGGGAAGCCTGGTCTAGCAAGACCTGATTTTCTCCTCAAGTGGATGGAACTGGTAAATGAAAAGCCGAAAGGAGCCAAAGGCTCCCACTCCCCACCCCCAAAACAACCCCTGAGGACCAGATCCTCAACTGACCTTAAGAAAACAAAAACCTCCCCAGCCCAGAGGGACCACGCTCCAGTGAGCAGGGTCGCGTTTCCCTCTGCTCTGGTCCCGGCTGGACTTGTGGGCGGGAACCGGGGTCGCAGGGGAGACGCCATAACGCGCCAGGCCAGGTACACAGCTCTAGGCGGGGTCTGGCGGGGGGCAGCTGGGAGAGGGTCTCGCTGTGAACCCGTCTACGGGGTCCCCGGCCCAGAGGGACCGGGAAAGGAAAGTATAACCAGAAATAATAAATAATCAGTAAAGCCTGAGAAATTGTACTTCAGATATTAAAAGCTTGAGATCTTAGTAAAAAACACAAAATAAAAAAGAGAGCACTGTGTTTTGCCTGTCTTCAATTTCTTACTGGCAATGTGTAACTACCTTGTGGTGCCACTGCTTTTGCTATCCTTCAGACATGAGATACGCTTTTAACCCTCCAATTTGACTGAAGACTCATGTCTCAATAATCATCCAAACCTTCAAATGTCAGAGGGATACTGAGATATCCAGCCTGGGAATGAGCAACTACTGGATTTCAGCCTCTTCAGAATATAGACTGCCATTGTTGGACTACGCAGGCTGTTCATGGAGACCCCGTACAGGGAAGAAAGACAGGATGGTGTGCTTATGGACTCATTTGGGTGACCATGGGAAGGAAAGACCCCAGTGTGGAGCCAAGGACAAGATTAATGGCTGTTTGGGCTTACCAAGAGGAACTTCAAACACTTCCTTAAGGAAAACAATAACATCTTTTAGACAAAAAAAAAAAAAAAAAATGAAGAAAGAAAGAAAGAAAGAAAGAGAGAGAGGAAAGAAAAGAAAAATCTCCAATTCAGGTGATATGTATATGTATGGTATGTATATTTGTGCTATATTATATATATATATATATATATATATATATACAATACAAGTTAGAAAGTTGAGAGAGAACAACATCAACAAAAAGAACTGGGGGAAAAAGAGACTGAAACAGTGAAGTTCTCCCCAAAACAATAAGCCTCTGCTTTGAAAAAAAAAACAACTCTGGAGACTCAGAAAAAGATGCAAAGGCAGAGTNGGCGCAGGCTAGATCAGGCACACAATTACCCCCCCCCCAGTCGCCCGTGCAGCCAAGTGAATTGCTAAAGATCCAAGTGGTCTTCCTTTGGAAAACCTTCAGAACAGTAAGAGGAATGACTAACTTAGGCTACTACCAACATACTAATATATAAAACAAAACTGAAAACCTGAAACCTAGCCAATCAATACACCATAAAAAAGAAAAAAAAAAAATAAAAAAGACATAGGAAGGAGGCAAGCAAAAACCATCCACGAATATAGTAAAAGTCGTTTTGTGACTTGAACCACAAAAGGGAATCCAGTATGTCAAGGGACACGACAAAGGGACAACATGGAAAGGCACAGGATACTCCCCCACATAGGCCCTACCAAACCTGAGGGAGATTAGCCACAAGGGATCCCCGTTGGAGGAGACACAAGGAACAGACTTAGACGAATAATTACGACATACGTCAGAGAAATTAAAACAATAAAGAAGAAGTCATGGAACTAAAGAAGAATGAAGAAACTCAAAAGGACCATTAGAGGGAACATGGCAAACTTCGGAAAGAAAAACTAAAGGAAGCAGAATACAAACCCAGAAAGAACTAGAGGAAGAAAAAACAAACTGCCGAATGGGAAGT
This sequence comes from Rhizomys pruinosus, assembly GCA_009823505.1. NCBI lineage: Eukaryota > Metazoa > Chordata > Mammalia > Rodentia > Spalacidae > Rhizomys > Rhizomys pruinosus. Next base: position 1,186,951 of record VZQC01000029.1, read on the forward strand.
AGAAACACTGAAAAAGGAAGCCAACCAAAGAAGCAAAGAAGCACCAAGAAGAGGATTTGAGACAGCAGCAAAAGAAGAGATCTAAGGGAGGAGAAGACTCAAAAGTGAATGGGGTATAGCTAAAGAAACACAGAAGGAAGACAAAAAAGGAATTAGAACACTCAGTCAATCAAGAAAGAAAGAAAAGGAAAAAGCCTCAAAAGTAGAAAATGGAGGAAGCAGAACAAAGAATATCAGACCTGGAAGCATAACACAGAGAAAAAAAATTTTTGTAAAAAGCTCAATAAAAGATGTATGAAAAATTTAAAAATACCAAAAGTGGGAAACAACCAGGAAATATGGGACACTATGAAAAGAGCAAACCTCGCATCATAGGATAGAGGGATAGTGAGAAAGATTCATCAAAGAATAGTTATGATCAGAATCTTCTAACCAAATACATGATGAAAATTTCCCCAAACTAAAATAGACAGCCCAGACAAATAACAAGAAAGCACATAGGACCCCAAATAGACAAATCAGAAAGATACAACACCAGCCGCATATCAATAGTTAAAATGCTTAAGATGCCCCAAAACAAAGAACAAAATTCTGAGGGCACACAAAAGAAAAACAAAGTCACATACAAAGGGAAACCCATCAGAATACAACCTGACTTCTCAGCGCTGCAAACCATGAAAAGCAAGAAGAACATTGAGACAAGCATTCCCTGTGCTAAGGGACTATGGATAAAGACCAACCGCACGTGATAAGAAACTTTACCCAGAAAAAAGGAGACAATACATACTTGAAGCGAGAGAGAAAATCATTCCATGACATAAAACAGATGATGGAATACATGTCTGCGGGCAAAACCAACTTCTTCATAAAATACTGAAGCAATTCAAAGTGAACAGGAAAAAAAAAAAAAAGAGAAAAATCAAAACTAGAAAAGAAACTAACAAAAAACATAACCATAGGAGCAAATCAAAGGCTTAGAAGTCCCAATTGATAATAAAGTAAAGGAAAGCAACCTGCCATCTGTCAATTGTAACCTCAAATATTAATGGGCTGAACCCCAATCAAAAGGCATAACTGGGAAATGGATTAGAAAAAAACCGCAATCTATATGTCTGTCTACAAGAAACCCATCTCAATTTCAAGGATAGGCAACCAAACTTAAGGTGAAGGGTGTGGAAGAAGGTATTAAACCAGCAAATGTGATACCAAAAAGAAAGCGGGGTGGCTGATTCTAATATCAGACAAAATAGACTTCAAAGCAAAAGAAATCAAAAGATACAAAGAAGGGCCATTACATCGCTCATTAAAGGAAAACAATTTGCCATGAAGATTCACAATATAAATATAGGAATAAATGAACCAAACATCAGTGCACCAAACTTTATAAGACAATTCTTCAGGATCTCAAAAGCCACAGATTAACCCCAGCACACTAATACTAGGGGATTCATACCCCATTAAGTCCTCTAGACAGATCCAACAGGACAAAGGATAAAACAGCAGAAGACATCTGACTAAATGACACAATACACCAAAATGGACCTCAACAGATCATCTAACCGGAATATTTACCACCCAAACACCAGAGAATACACTTTCTACTCAGCACCTCATGGAACATTCTCAAAATAGACCATATACTGGGACACAGGGAAAAACTCAACAAATATAAAAAGGTTGGAAATAATCTCATGCATTCTATCAGACCACAGTCCAATAAAACTCGATATCAACCACCAGAATAAACCCTACAACTACAGGAACACATGGAGACTAAACAACACCCTCCTGAATAATGAGTGGGTCAAGGAGAAATAAAAAAGAAATAAAAACATTCCTGGAACTGAATGACAATGATAAACAACACAACAAACCAAAATTATGGGACACTCTAAAAGCAATCCTAAGAGGGAATTATAACTCTAAGTGCCCACATTAAAAAAACAGAAAGCACAAGTGAACGATAGTCTAACACCTGCAGGCTAAAAATACTTGAGAGACAACAACAAATGAACCCTAAACGGAGCAGACAAGAAGAAAATAACAAAAATCAGAGCAGAGAGATCAATGAATAAGAAAAAGAAAACCATAACAAAAAATCAATGAATCCAAAAGTTGTTTTTTGAGAGAATAAACAAGATAGACAGACCTCCTAGCCCACTGTTAACCAAAAGAAAGAGGAACAACTCCAAATCAATAGAATCTGTGATGAATGGGAAATATCACAACAGACAATGAAAAGATCCAGACAATCATACAGGGACTACTTCAAAAACTTATATTCTACTAAGTTTGAAAACCTAGAAGAAATGAATGAAATCTGAAATCCTGGGGAATCACCAAAGCTCAACCAAGAAGAGAATCGACAGCCTAAACAGGACCAATAGTACAGGAAGAAATCGAAGATGTAATAAGTAGCCTCCCAACCAAAAAATGCCCAGGCCCGGATGGATTCACAGGCAGAATTCTATAAATATTTCGTAAAGACTTACAACCATTACTACTTAAATTGTTTAGAAGGATACAACATGGAGGGATATTCTCTCCAATTCCTTCTATGAAGCAGCATTACGCTACTACCAAAACCAGGGAAAGATATAGTTCTCCTCAAAAAGGAGAAACTATAGACCCACTCTCCCTAATGAACACAGATGCCAAAATTCTAACAGGATTGGCAAATCGCATACAGACTCACATCAAGAAAATCATCCACCATGACCAAGTTGGATTCATACCAGACATGCAGGATGGTTCAACATACGAAAAGTCAATAAGATCATCAAACATATCAATGGACTGAAGGACAAAAACCACGCCATCATCTCAATAGATGCGGAGAAAAGCCTTTGACAAATCCAGCACCCTTTCATGTTTAAAGTCCTGGAGGGAATTGGTCTGGAGGGATCATTCCACAATGTAATCAAAGCCATATACAGAAAACCCACAGCCAATATCATCCTAAATGGGAAATGACAGAAGCATTCCCTTAAAGTGTAGGAACTCTGCAAGGCTGCCCCCTGTCACCATCCTCTTCAATATAGTGCTAGAAACCCTAGCTAGGGCAATAAGGCAAGAAAGGAAATTAAAGGAGTTTCTAATTGGAAAGAGGAAGTCAAGCTATCCCTTTTTGCTGATGATATTGATTGTCTACTCTAAGGGATGCTAAGAACTCCACCAAAAAACTCCTAGAAACGATTAAGAGCTTGGTAAAGTGGCAGGATACAAAAAACCTAGAAAATCAGTAGCCTTTCTGTACACCAACAACAAGCAATTGAAGAAGGAATACAAGGAGACATTCCCACTCACAATAGCCTCAAAAACAATAAAACCTTAGGAACAAAACCTAACCAAAGACACCAAGGATCTCTACAACAAAAATTTTAAACCCCTGAAAAAGGAAATTGAGGAAGACATCAGAAGATGGAAAAACCTCCCATGCTCATGGATTGGGAAAATAAATATAGAGTAATGTCCATCCTACCATCAAACTAATGTACAGATTTAAGGCGATCCCAATCAGAATCCCCAAGAGTTTCTTTCACAGGCACTGGAAAAAAAAATCCTCAATTTCATTTGGAAAAACAAAAGACCCCGAATAGCCAAGCAACCCTGAGTGAAAAGAGCAATACAGGGGGATCGCTATACCAGACATCAAACTATACTACAGGGCTATAGTCATAAAGACAGCCTTGGGTACTGGCACAAAAAACAGACCAGTTTGACCAATGGGAATAAAAAACTGAAGATCCAAACCTTGAGCTCATACAATTTCAGCCACCTCATATTTGACAAGGGGGGCCAAGAAGACACAATGGGAAAAAGACAGTCATCTTCAGCAAGTGGGTGCTTGGCAAAAATGGATCACCCTTGTAGAAGATGAAATTAAACCCCTACTCTCACCTATGTAAAGGTCAACTCCGATGGAACAAGACCTTCCAACGTGAACCCCAAACCTGGGAGGTGACTAGTAAGAGAAGCTTGGCGAGCAGACTACGATAGACATTAGGGTTGGAAAAAGGGACTTTCCTAAAATTCAGACAGCAGTCATTCGCCTCGAGATATAAGATTCGTCCAGAAGTTGAAAGAAGGGTACCTCGGATGATAATCAAAGCACTTTCTGACATTGCAAAAAGCGACAAATAAAGGTAAGTGAGGAGAAAACCCACAATAGTTGGTTGAGGAAACCTTCACACAGCCGCATACAAATGCTGAAAACAAAGCATTAATTTCACAAAGAATAGAGTATACAAACGTCATCTCAAAAAAACACAAGAAAGAAAGTAAAACAAATGAAATCATTCAAAAGATGGAGCAAATATCTTAATAGAGAACATTCACAAGGGAGGGTTAAGAGATGGCCGAGACCACATCTTAAGGAGTGTCAACATCTTGATAATTAATGGAATGCAAATTAAACACTCTAGATACCGACCTTACTCCAATAGACTGGCTATGATCAAGGAACTTATGAATGCATCCAGTCAGTTGGAGAGTTGTGGGGAAAGGGAACAACTCATCCATTGCTGGGGGAGATGTAGAACTTGTACAGCCACTATAGAAAGCAGTGTTGGAGAACCCTTAGAAGAGATTCAAAATGAGCCTTCCATATTGACCCAGCATACCACTCCTGGGTAATACCCACAAGACACAACTTACTGGCAAAGATCATGCACAGCTATTTTTATTCACGCTCTGTTCACAATTAGGCAAAAAAAGCTGGGAACCAGCCCAGGGTGCCCTTCAACTGCTGACGAGTGGATAGAAGAAAATGTTGGTACATGTAATCAGTGGAGTTCTATGGGCAGCAGTAAGAGGAGAAACAACATCATAAATTTGCAGGTAAATGGATGGGAGCTAAGACATTATGTTAGTGAAGTAACACAGTCCTCAGAAAACAAATGACAATGGTTGTCCCTCATATGTGGATGCTAGAACAACAACCAGATATAAATAGGTCTCATGGAGAGGGAGAGGCATAGTAAAAGAACAAACAAAGACTGCCATCAAGAAAATGGAATTGAAATGTGAAATGGAAAGGAGGGAATGGGTGGCGGAGAGGACACGGTGTTATATTCGATTAAGGACATTTTTAATTGACGTGAGGTCAGCAAGTACCCAGTTTCCCTAGACACTGTCTACAGTAACATGGTGTCTTTAGGACTAAGTAAAAGTTAAAGTAAACATATGTTGTATTAAACAAATTGGTTTACACAGAATCTGATAAAAATGGGTAATGGCATCTGAATTAAATGGAGATATAATTCGCTGTTGCCCACATTTGCTTTAACATAAAATCTGTCTAGAGCGAAGAACTTTGGGATTGACACATACAAATGTTCTCTATAATTTCTTCTGTTGTACAGTATCACCCTTGTAGCATTCTCTTTAGATGATTTAACGCTAAAAATTAAGTTTTGCTTCCCAAGTTAATCATATATAGTCACCCCAAAACAACATGGGTGAATTTGATGAAATCTATGCCTTGCCTCCACCCTATAGTCATGTATAATACAACTGTCTTCTGGAGACTCATACGCTAAAAAAAAGGGAGGGGGATACAGAAAGACATGAAACCTTTTCATCAAACCCCTGCAATTCAAATCTTAAAACTAACTGGGAAAAAGATTGTTTTGTTCCAACAGGACAAAACGTCACAATTAACGGCTGAGAAGAAAAAAGATACAAGGTTTGCATTGAGTTATGATGTACCAAAAAGTGGCAACGGAAAGGCTGACCCGTCTGAACATTCAAAGGAAGAAAAGCCTCAGATTGCCATAAACATCGAACCCCTCTGTGGAACCTACATGTAACAACTATTTAAATAGTCCTAATGAAACTTACCTTCTAGGTGCCAACAAGGTTCTTGATATGAGAGACTTCCTTGCCTTCCACCCATGAACAAGGAGAAATATGACAATGATGAGGTCGCTCCCAACTGGAAATTGGAGACAACTATTGTAGAGGTGATCTCTTATAAAACCGGTAAAACTGCTTTCTTTAATTGACTACTAGACATGGGAACTGTGGAAGGGATTACTCTCTGTTCAGAACCAAATATAAATAAAGTCCTAGTCGCTATGCACTCAGGCAAAATATATATAATACAGGAGCTCTGACATCAGCAATGGATTGTTCTACCAGGTGGATTTTTGGCCAGGGGATCCAAGGCCCCACAAAAGGTAAGGGCTCCTTGCCTCTAAGTTGGAAGTACCTACAGGAGGAGAGGCAATAAGACCCTGCTGCCGAAGACCTGACATATACATGGAGGGATGTATTGAGACCACACACATGCAAGTGTACAGATGGCCTCTGGAATGCCAGAGAGTGTTACCACAAGGCCACTAAACCAATAAAGCAACAATATGGGTCTCCCTGAGTCAAGCAAGACTCCAACCGTCAGCACCAGCTACACACCTCACCTTCCTGGAAATACGTGCAGCAGAGGCAGCCATGTGCCTGTATTTATCCCAAATCTAATTGGCTATTGGCTCTTCCCTTGGAGAAATAACCCATGGCTGATGCCACAAGCTTACATCCTCTACAGGTTAGATGTTATAGGCCACAGTAAGACCCTGTCATATTTAACAGGGGGGAAATTGTAATTCATGGATTAAAATACTCCAAACATGTGTCTATGCTAAAAAACCTACCATAACTAAGTAGATGCCTTTAAGATACCTATATCTAATTGCTTTGTCTTCATTATGTAGGATCGAAAGGTTATTCCTGGACAAACGGTCAGCCCATGAAAGAAACAGCCAGAATTGACCAGAGTCCCAAGCAACAGCTCCAGAGAGAGTGGACGATTTACCTCTCATCCCCCTGTGCCCCTTTTCTAAGCCTAGGGAACAATCTGCGGAAGAGGGGCGTGTATAGAATGTAAGGGCTGCGATTGGGGGAATGGTGAAACACAACAATGTAGTCTGGACACTCATTTGATCAACTTGATTGAGCAAACAACCTGTCACCCCCCACTGGATGGTGGGGCTGTAGGTGTTTGGGCACAACAGCCTGCAGATAGGTTTTGCATGAAGGATGCTTGTACTCATGGATTATCACTTATAGCTAAAAATGAAAAAAAATCTGAGAGAAAGAGTGCAGGACAGTATATGGCAGAATGCATGATCTGGGATGGGTGGGAGTGGGGGGAGGGAAGGGAAATGCCTAACTGAAAGAAGAAAAAAAAAATACGAAAAAAAAAACAAAAAAAAAAATTAATTAAAAAAAAAAAAAAAGAAAACAAAAACCTTGGTTAATCTGAGGGCTAATGTATGGACTAACAAAAAGGAAAGTATAACCAGAAATAAATAATAATCAGTAAAGCCTGAGAAATGTACTTTCAGATATAAAGCTTGAATCTTAGTAAAAAGACAAAAATAAAAAAGAGAGCACTGTGTGTTTTGCCTGTCTTCAATCTTACTGTGCAACGTGTAACTACCTTTGGTGTCACTGCTTTTGCCGATCTTCGAAGACATGAGATACAGCTTTTAACCCTCCAATATGGACTGAGACACATGTTTCTTCAGAATCCTCCAAACCTTCAATGTCAGATGGATACTGCTGAGATATCCAGCCTGTGGACTGAGCAACTACTGGGATTTCAGCCTCTTCAGAATATAGACTGCCATTGTTGGACTACGCAGGCTGTATCATGGAGACCAGTACAGGAAGATAAAGACAGGATGGGTGCTTACTGGACCTCATTTGGGTGACCATGGGAAGGAAAGACCCCAGTGTGGAGCGCAAGGACAAGATTAATGGCTGTTTGGGCTTACCAAGGAGGAACCTTCAAACACTTCCTTAAGGAAAACATTACATCTTTTAGTCAAAAAAAAAAAAAAAAAAATTAAGAAGAAAGAAAGAAAGAAAGAGAGGAAAGAAAAGAAAAATCTTCCAATTCAGGTGATATGTATAATGTATTGTATGTATTTATGTGTCATATATTATATATATAATATATATATATACTATATATCAAACAAGTTAGAAAGTTGGAGAGAACAACATCAACAAAAGAACTGGGGGAAAAGAGAATGAAACAGTGAAGTTCTCCCAAAACAATAAGCCTCTGCTTTGAAAAAAAAAACAACTCTGGAAAGACTCAGAAAAAGATGCAAGGCAGAGTGCAGGAACTCAGGTGGGGTGGGGGCATGGAAGGAAATGACTCTAAATTGGATTGAGAAATGATCTATGATATATGGAAGAAGTTTAATAAGCAATAAAAAATTAGCCATTTGTGCAAATGTTAAAAATAAACCTAAACAACTAGGAATAGCAAGGACATTCCTCAACAGAATAAAGGCAATACATGACAAACTTATAGCTAATGCACTGAATGGGGAAAACTAAAGTCTTCCTCAAAAAAAATTAAAAAACAATACAGAAGTATTTCATTCTCTCCACTCTTACTCAGTATAGTACTTGAAATCTTAGCTAAAGCAATAAGGTGCCGGGCATGGTGGCGCACGCCTTATCCTATGCACTTGGGAGGCAGAGGCAGGTGGATCTTGTGACGTTCAAGGCCAGCTGGTCTACAGAGCGAATTCCAGGACCGCTGGGGGCTACAGGGAGACCCTGTCTCGAAAAGAACCAAAAAAAAAGCAATAAGGCAAGAGAGAAGTAAAAGGCATACAAATATGAAAAAAGTCAAATTATCCCTATTCACACATGGTATGACCCTGTATTTGAAAGAATCCAAAGTCTCCACCAGAAAATTCTTAAATTCAAATAACAACTTTTGGCAAAGAGTAACAGGATATAGATTAATATACAAAAATTAAGATATTCACTGGTATATAATAGGGGTATGAATGTTTTTGGGGGTAACCAATCCCTTTTATATAGGCTTTTTAAATATATTTTATTATTATTTTTATTTTATGTATGTGTCTATGCCTACATGTATGTAAGTACCCATGTCATGCAATGCCTCTGGAGAACAGAACAGGATGTCAGATGGCCTGGAATTGGAGTTATGGGTGATTGTAGCCACCATGTGGGTGCTGGGAACAACCTGTGTCCCTGGCAAGAGTAGCCAGCTCTTAAGCATCTCCAGCCCACTTAAAAATTAGATTTAAGACCTATCCCAGAGGAGAGAAACACACACCTGGACTATAAACCTAGCCAGGAGCCCACAGCTGAGGAGGTAGTAAGCCTTAGGGGAGAAGTACTACCATTATTGTTAAATGGATCAAACTGTCTAAATATTTATCTTTATACCAATAGATTAGTGTAGCTCTCAACTCTCATCACAAGAGGTTTTCTTTGTAGTGGGTGTGTATTTAATATAAGATTCACATTTGGTCAAATGTATGAGATCATATGGTGGAATGCTTGAACCCTAAATGAACACCATATATCACCTTCTCCCAAGGGTTAGGGAACTCATGAAGATGTATAGGAAAGTTTGTAAGAGCTGCAATTGGACAGGTCTGCTGTAAATCAGTGTCTCTTGCACATGATAGCAACATTGCACTTATGAGTTTACAGCATCTATGGTTACCTGCCCAAGACCTGGACAAGAACAAGCCAGTCAACACCTCAGCATGGATGGGGGTTGGGCATATGTAGCTCTACCCCAGCTGAATGGTGATGGCAATTTCTTCAAGAGAGTGTGGCCCCTGGTAGGTTGTCCATGCTCCAGGGTGGGCCCCACATTCATGCACATATGGCAGCATTAACTGGACTCAGAGGTTTTAAAAGAAGAGTATGAAGATTGGAGAAGGAAATTGGGAGAGGCTGTAGGAGTTGAAGGGAAGGAGTTGAGGATGAGTATGATTAAGATATACTGCATATATCTATAAACTGCATAGAACAAATAGAAAAGCTGCATACTTGCATATTTTATAGCCTTTCCAGACACTCAAAAAAATATCCCCCCCCCCCAAAAGCAGGAATATAATCCCACCACAAAACCTAAAAACGATTTAAAAAACAAGAAACAACTAACAAGATGTAAAAAGACCTCTAAAATGAAAGTTTTAGAATATCTACTATTATTGGGAAATACAATATAAGATGAAAAAGCTCATATTCATAGATGGCAAAATCAATTTGTGAAAATGTGGCCAGAAGCAAGTTATATAATTCAATGCAACACCCATCAAACCCTGTGACATTCTCAAAGTATATGTGAAACAATCCTCAAAATTTGTGTGGAAACAAAAGACTCTACCAGTTCAAAGCAACCTGAAATAAAAAAAACAGCAAAGCTGAGTGAGTATGGTGCATTCTGCTCAAATTTATACTATAGATCACTAGTATTAATAAATTTAAAAAACCAAACAAATATGCGTCCAACACAAAAACAGATGCATAGACCAATAGAATCTAACAGAAACTCCCCCCAGACATTAAGCACCAAAAGAATAACCCACTCCATGAATGGGCAAATGAATTAAATAATGCTCAAAACAAGTAAAATGATAAAATAGAAAAATTGAAGAAAGCAGGAACTCAGGTGGGGTGGGGGGCATGGAAAGGAAAATGACTCTAAATTGGATTGAGAAATGATCTATGATATATGGAAGAAGTTTAATAACAATAAAAAATTAGCCATTTGGTGCAAATGTTAAAAATAAACCTAAACAACTAGGAATAGCAAGGTCATTCCTCAACATAATAAAGGCAATACATGACAAACTTATAGCTAATGCACTGAATGGGGAAAACTGAAAGCTCTTCCTCAAAAAATTAAAAACAATACAGAAGTATTCATTCTCTCCACTCTTACTCAGTATAGTACTTGAAATCTTAGCTAAAGCAATAAGGTGCCGGGCATGGTGGCGCACGCCTTTAATCCTAGCACTTGGGAGGCAGAGGCAGGTGGATCTTTGTGAGTTCAAGGCCAGCCTGGTCTACAGAGCGAATTCCAGGACCGCTGGGGCTACAGGGAGACCCTGTCTCGAAAAGACCAAAAAAAAAGCAATAAGGCAAGAGAGAAGTAAAAGGCATACAAATATGAAAAAAGTCAAATTATCCCTATTCACACATGGTATGACCCTGTATTTGAAAGAATCCAAAGTCTCCACCAGAAAATTCTTAAATTCAAATAACACTTTTGGCAAAGTAACAGGATATAAGATTAATATACAAAAATTAAGATATTCACTGGTATAATAGGGGTATGAATGTTTTGGGGGTAACCAATCCCTTTTTTATTAGGCTTTTTAAATATATTTTATTATTATTTTTATTTTATGTATGTGTCTATTGCCTACATGTATGTAAGTACACCCATGTCATGCAATGCCTCTGGAGAACAGAACAGGATGTCAGATGGCCTGGAATTGGAGTTATGGGTGATTGTTAGCCACCATGTGGGTGCTGGGAATCCAACCTGTGTCCCTGGCAAGAGTAGCCAGTACTCTTAAGCCATCTTTCCAGACCCTTAAAAATTAGATTTAAGACCTATCCCAGAGGAGAGAACACACACCTGGTACTATAAACCTAGCCAGGAGCCCACAGCTGAGGAGGTAGTAAGCCTTAGGGGAGAAGGTACTACCATTATTTTGTTAAATGGATCAAACTGTCTTCTAAATATTTATCTTTATACCAATAGATTAGTGTAGCTCTCAACTCTCATCAGAGAGGTTTCTTTTGTAGTGGGTGGTATTTAATATAAAGATTCACATTTGGTCAAAGTATAGAGAATAAGTGATGGTGGAATGCTTAACCCTAAATGAACACATATATCACCTTCTCCCCAAGGGTTAGGGAACATCATGAAGATGTAGTGGAAAGTTTGTAAGAGCTGCAATTGGACAGGTCTGCTGTAAATCAGTGTCTCTTGCACATGATAGCAACATTGCACTTATGAGTTTACAGCATCTATGGTTACCTGCCCAAGACCTGGACAAGAACAAGCCAGTCAACACCTCAGCATGGATGGGGGTTGGGCATATGTGAGGCTCTACCCCCAGCTGAGGTGATGGTCATTTTTCTTCAAGAGAGTGTGGCCCCTGGTAGGTTGTCCATGCTCCAGGGGTGGCCCCACATTCATGCACATATGGGCAGCATTAACTGGACTCAGAGGTTTTAAAAGAAGAGTATGAAGATTGGAGAAGGAAATTGGGAGAGGCTGTAGGAGTTGAAGGGAAGGAGTTGAGGATGAGTATGATTAAGATATACTGCATATATCTATGAAACTGTCAAAGAACAAATAGAAAAGCTGCATACTTTGCATTTTTATAGCCTTTCTAGACACTAAAATTAAATATCCCCCCCCCAAAAGCAGGAATATAATCCCACCACAAAACCTAAAAACAGATTTAAAAAACAAGAAACAAACCTAACCAAGGATGTAAAAGACCTCTAAAATGAAAGTTTTAGAATATCTACATTATTGGGAAATACAATATAAGATGAAAAAGCTCATATTCATAGATTGGCAAAATCAATCTTGTGAAAAATGTTGCCAGAAGCAATCTATATATTCAATGCAATCCCCATCAAAACCCTGTGACATTCTTCAAAGATATGTGAAAAACAATCCTAAAATTTGTGTGGAAACAAAAGACTCTAGCCAGTCAAAGCAACCCTGAATAAAAAAAAACAGCAAAGCTGAGAGGTATTGGTGCATCTGCTTTCAAATTATACTATAGATCACTAGTATTAATAAATTAAAAACCAAACAAATATGGTACCAACACAAAAACAGATGCATAGACCAATAGAATCTAACAGAGAACTCCCCCCAGACATTAAGCACCAAAAGAATAACCCACTCCATGAATGGGCAAATGAATTAAATAATGCTCAAAACAAGTACAAATGATAAATAAAAAATGAAAACCATGTGCAGTATATTTAGCTCTCAAGGGAATGCAGATCATAACAACACTGAGATTTTATCTCACCCTGATCATAACGACTAATGACTAAGAAAACAAAACCACCAATAATGGCAAAGATGTAGAAACATGCATCCACTATAAAAATCAGTTGAGGGGTTCCTCGAAAACTAAGAAGAGAGCTGTCATGTAATCCTGCTGTATCATGCTCAAGTGTATACAGGAACGATGCAAAGTCAGCATTGGTCAAGATGGCAGCACTCTAGGGATTAGCATGGCGCTATTCAAAGTAGCCAGGTTATGGAAGCAGCCTGAGTCCATTAGCACATGAATGAATAAAAAAGCGGCGCTTGCGAGTTTCTGTAGTTTATTGAGGAAGAGAATGAAATACAATTTGCAAGAAAATTGATGGAATTTGAGATCATGTTACATGACATGAGCCCAACTCAGAAAGATTACTATCAAATGTTTTCTCTCATATGTAGATTCTATATTTAAAAGAAAAAGAAACAAAAGTAGAAAGGGTGTTCTTGGGAAGAAGGAACTAGAGAGATGGACAGATGGGTCACAAGTTAAGAGCACCAGCTGCTCTTGGAGAGGACCTGGGTCCTGTTGTCAGGACCCACATGGCAGGTAACAACCATATCCAGTTCCAGGAGGTTTGATGCCCCTTTCTGGCTTCTGCAAACTGCACGTGCATAATGCACTTATATACAAGCAGGCAAAACACTCATAAACATAAAATAAATAAATAAAATTTTAAATAAATTTTTTAAAAAGTTGGTCTTTTTGAGACATGGTCTCCCTGTAGCCCCAGCTGGCCTGAAATTCCTTATGTAGACCAGGCTGACTTTGAACCTCTGCCTTCCAACTGCTAGGTTTAAAAGCTTGCCCCAACTTACCCAGCTTATAAATAAATTATTTTAAAGGAAGGAATCAGTGAAAGAGAGGGGAATATAAGAAGGTGAGAGGGATAGATTTGATCAATAAGACCATGTCTGAAAATATGAGATACATTATTTTGTACAATTAATTTATGTTAAAGTTTAAAAATTATACAAACAAAAGAAAAATATTAGCCAAATGAAAGCAAATATAGTTATTCAGTTGCTTGGCAGTATAGTCTAATTGAGAAAGCATTACTCAAGAGAAAGAGGGAAAATTAATAATGATTAAAGTACCCATCCATCAAGAAGTTATATATGTCAAATATATTTGAAAATCTGCTATTCAGAAATCGAGAGAATTAAAAGTCATTATATAAATCCATAATCATACAATGTGATTTGTACAACATGATCTCTAAGTGGTTGCCATGGTAACATATGGAGAATACTGCACCCAACAGCAACAGTACATGATGCTTTTAACTGCAATTAAAACATTCACAAAAATTAACTAGAACCATAAAGTGAGTCTACCCCCCTAACCCCCGAGGGTTGAAATTATGCAGAACATATTCGCTTACTCAGGATTTAGGAAAGGAAAACACAGATGCCTTATACACTAACAAATCCATGGATACACCACTTTAAGATATCATCTTACTCCAATAAGACTGGCTAGGATCAAGAAAACAAATGATACCAAGTGCTGGAGAGGTTGTGGGGAAAGGGGAACACTCATCCACTCCTGGTAGGTATGTAAACTCGTACAGCCACTATGGAAAACAGTGTGGAGAACCCTTGGAAGACTTGGAATGAACTTGCCACCCGACCCAGCCATACCACTCCTGGGCATGTACCCTCAAGACTCACCCCACCGCAGAGATACGTGCACAGCCATGTTTATTTCAGCTCTCTTAACAATAGCAAGGAGTTGGAACCAACCCAAATGCCCCTCAACTGATGAGTGGATAGAGAAAATGTGGTACATCTACACAATGGAGTTCTATGCAGTAGTAAAGAAAGTTGACATGATGAGCTTTGCAGGAAAATAGCTAGAGCTAGAGTACATCATGCTGAGTGAAGTAACACAGTCCCAGAAAAACAAATGACGAATATCTCTCATCTGTGGATGCTAGTGCCAATTACCTAGTTGTAAGTATTTCTTGTATATGGCCACCTGAGCTTTTGTCCAAAGCAGTTGGGAGTGATGCATATTGGAAACAACAACAGCAACAACAACAACAGAAGGGCTGCATCGAAGAACAGACTGAAATGATGAACTTCTGCTCAAAACAGTCAACTTTCTCATGGAGAATATTGAGAAAGACTGAGAAAGAGATGAAAGGCATTTTTAACATACCATCCAAACATCTGTGTCTATACCAAAGTAACCTACCATAACAATTAGTACTGTTTAAATACCTATATATCTAATTGCTTGTGCTTCATTAGTAGGATCGAAAGGTTATTCCTGGACAAACTGTCAGCCCATGAAAGGAAACAGCCAGAATTGACCAGAGTCCAAGACAACAGCTCCAGAGAAAGTAGACTGTTTTGCTTCTCATCCACCTGCGCCCTTTTCTAAGCCTAGGGAACAATCTGCGGAAGAGGGGGCGTGGTAGAATGTAAGGGCTGCGATTGCGGTGAATGGTGAAACTACAGCAATATAGTCTGGACACTCATTTGATCAACTTGATTGAACATACAAGCCCCCCCTGCTAGATGGTGGGACCCATGGGCTGTGTGGGTTTGGGCACAACAGCCTGCAAATTGGTTTTACATGAAGGATGCTTGTACTCATAAATAATCACTTATTGCTAAAAAATGAAAAATAAAAACTGAGAGAAAGATGCAGGACAGTTATGACAGGATGCATGATCTGGGATCGGGTGGGGTGGGGTGGGGTGGGGGGAAGGAAAGGGAAATATGCCTGAAATGAATTGGAAAATGATGTATGAGATACACAAAGCATCAATAAAAAAATAAAATAAAAATTTTTAAAAAGTGAAGGAAAAAAATTCAATAAAAAAAGAGTTCTCCACACTGTTTTCATAAAAAAAGAACTGAAAAAAAGGTTGAAAACATGATCTAAATCCAGCTAGTAAATTTTTTAAATATTTTATTATTTTATGTGTATGAATGTATTGCCTGCACATATGTAAGTGCACTCATGTCCTGCAATAGCCACAGAGGTCAGAAAAAGGCATAAAATACCCTAGAACTGGAAGTATGGATGGTTGTTAGCCCCGACATGGGTGCTAGGAATTAGACCCAGGTCCTCTGCCAGAACAGCCAGTATTCTTAGCCACAGAGCCATCTCTCCACCCCACCCCACCCCACACCACCCCACCCCCAGCTAATGAATTTAAAAGAATAGCAAATGTGTGTTGGTTTAAATGTGAAAAGTCCCTCACCAGCTCATGGTGCTATTGGTGGTGTTGTTGGGAAGGTTATGGAACCTTTAAGAGGGAGGCATTTCTGGAGGAATTACCTGGGGGGGGGGGTCTTTGACATTTTTGTAGCTGAGCCACACTTCCTGCTTACTCTTGGTCCCCTGACTGCCAGTGCAATGCGATGGGCCACCTCGTGCTCCTGTTGTCATATCTTCTCCGTCATGAAGGACTCTGTCCCTCTGAAACCATAAGCCAAATAAGCCCTTTCTCATTAAGTTGATTCTTTAGGGTATTTTATCACAACAACAGAAAAGAGACTTCGACAAAATAAAACTAAAATAAAAAGGAAGGAAATAATAAATATAAGAACAGAAACTCAAGAAATAGAAAACAGGTATGCTGAAAAAAATGCAAAATTTGTTTCTTGGGCACATAGTATGGCAACTTTGGTTGGCCCAGTGCAAGGGCCCTCGAAGCTGGGCTAGTTCACAGGGAACAGGCCTGTATGGATGGTGGGTCCAGCATCCGTACTCCTGAGAGTGTAGTGGTGATTAAGTAGATGTACTTTCTATGCAGTCAGACTCTGCACACTAGGTGCCATGGGCAGCGAGTGAGGCCACGAAGAATGGGAAGCTTGAGGGAATGTGGACGACAAGACGTAGAAGAGGCAGCAGCATCTCTGAGGAGGTGACACACCTGAAAGGGCACATAAAAATGTGCCCAGGCTTGCTAGGAGGAGAGAAGGGAGGAGGCCACTGTGCAGGCCAGTCCTGGCAAGACTCATGGTCAGGCTGCAGGTGTGCAGAGGTCTGAGCCCACACACAGGCTGTCAAATAAGACCCTCCGTAGTCCCCCTTCCTCTCAGCTCTACACCCGGCACATTCCCTATTCTGTGATTTTCTGAAGGGATGGAGATTCACATACCTGCCTCTGTTATCTAAACAGGTTTGAGGTGGCCAGGAAAAGAAACAAATAGATCCAAGCTGATCTTTCAGAGGAATGAACCAATGTGACTGAAAGTAGACTTACATGTTGCAAGTAAAGGTAAGAAAGATCAGCGTGCAGTGTGGTGACCCCAGAGAGATGGAGAAGAGCCAGGAGATATGGTCCAAGGAGCTGGGGAGAGGATCTGGAGCTGCTCCACTGAGGTGCCAGTTAACCCTGAAGATGAGGTGAGCAGACAGCTGGTGTGAGTACCCCGTCCCCTATCCCCTATGAGTACTATCCCATACATTTGATGTATGGGATAGTAAGAATATGTTTACTTTCCTGTATACTGTCACATGTGCTGTGGCCAGGCATGAGGGGTAAGAGGATGTATTGGGTTTTTTAGAGCACCAGAACTAGAAGAAACAATGACTAGATAGATAGATAGATAGATAGATAGATAGATAGATAGATAGATATAGATAGATAGAAAGAAAGATAGATAGATAGATAGATAGATAGATAGATAGATAGATAGATAGATAGATATAGTCGACATACATGAATCCACCCAACAGTGTGACAGTGGCTGTCTTCACACTGTAGACACCAGGAATGGGCAATATAAGGGTCTGGTCTAAGTCCCTAATAAACAAACATGGCTGAGAAGGAATAAAGATAGCATACTTCCATCCTCTTCTTGGCCTGAGACAAAGCTTTGGAGGCTACCCCTCTAGCCAGCAGGATTCTCTTTCCGTCAACTAGTTCAAAGCAGTTCAGATAAGACTGAGGCCAGACCTCAATACCTCATCATTTGACGACATGAGCCTATCAGCCTTCTCCTCTTCATTTAAATTAATGAATCCAAAGTTAGGGGAGGAGAAACCACTAAAATCCTCAGAACCTAAGCCCTTCCCAGGAGACATTGGACTCTTTCTTTCCGAATTCCTCCTCTCCACTTGTGTAGAGCTTTATCTGTGTAAGTGTGTGCATGCATGTGTGATTCTTTATGTGTATGGATGTGAGGTTTTACCTTTCAATAAAAGTTTGCTTTTTTTGCTCTCTGCTGGTTTCAGATATTTCTTGACTTTTACTTCTTCAATCGACTGAGAAAATAAACCCCCAAATACATCTAGACTGATAAGAAGCCAACTGCAACAGTAGCTTCTCAGTCTATGAGACTGGCTATCTCAGCAGTCCCAATCTGGTGCTGAAGGCCTGGACGATTCCTGAGAAGTTCATGTTGGAAGGCCAAAGAAGCTGGGTTACGATGGCTGCAAAGGATGGCAGCAACAGCTGCAGCAGGAACAGGGTAGATGGCGTAACTAGCAAGCTACAACAAAAGCCACTGGAAGGTGCTGTTTGCATTTAGAATGAGTCTTCCCACTCAAATTGACCTAATGAAGAAAATTCCTCACAGGTATGCCCAAAAGCTAGCCAGTCAAGTTGACAACCAAGATTGACCATGACAGTGAGTCAGAAAGGCAATCTCTCAGGGGCTTCATGCTGCCCTTGTGGTAGAGAAGAGGCACTGGAAGCTGTACATGGGCACAGGGTGGCTTTAGTGGTCAAGAAGGCAGCGAGTCCAGTTCTCTGCATTCAGTGGAGTTGGGATTAGAGAGGCCTCAAGCCCAGAGCCTTGGGTCCAGAGCAGCATTGATACCCTGTACAGAGGGGGCAGCTCAGTGACCCCATGATGAAGATAAGAAAGTAAAGACGGAACCAGCAGGGGTAGTACCCCCCCTTCTGCTGTTTTTCCCTAATGCTCTAAAGTAATTAAATTTGGCATGAACAAAAGCTTTAACACACTTTATATTAAACCTAAAAGCATGATTTTTCAAAAAGTTGTTTTTGTGGGAAAAGAAGCTAATAAAATGGATAAATCATTGGCAAAATGAACAATAACAGAATACACAAGTTATCAAAAAGAGGTGTTGTAGAAAATGTTACAACAATACATTGTAAAATACAAATGGAATGGGAAACTATCTAGAAACCAATAAATTACCCAAACTAACAGAACGTGCAGTACAAACTCTGAGTCATTGTACATGTATTAAAGGATTTTAAACTATAATTTAACTCTCTCATAAATAAAACTCTATGCCCAGATCTTTCGCTGCTGAAAGGCTTTCAAATGTATAAGAAGAAAGTGATTCTACTGATGTTATTCAAACTCACTCAAATATAGAAAAAGAGGAACTATTTCTCAGTTAATTTTATGAGGACAACAATATTTCATGCCAAAATCAATAACACAAGAGAAAGCTTATAGCTCAATCTCACAACATAGTGAAAAAGATTAAATGAACCATTACCAAATAACATCTAGGATCTAAAAAGAAAAATAACGGAACAAGTCTAATTTGGATTTATTTTGCCAATCCAAGATTGATTTTATGATAAAAATTAGTCAATGCAATTTACCTCAATAAGAAAATAAAGGAAAATTTGTAATAATCTACATAGATGCAGAATTTTTTTTCTTATGATGGACGACCATAGAGTAAGAAGGAACCATCCTTAAACTGGTCAAGTAATTAGGAAAAAAACCCAAACAAACACCCAATAACTCTAGAACAAACATTACCCCTAATGGTGGAATATTGGAAGCTTTTCCTTGAAATCATGACTCAAAGATTCCCATAAGCTCTGCTTCTATTTAACATTATATCAGAGGGAGTCGTGAGAATAATAAGGAAGAAAAATCAACAAAAGCTGTCCAAATCGGAGAGAATGAGAAATAAAGTCATTATCATCTGCATGTAATAAGATGGCATACATTAAAAAAAAAAAGAAAAAATTCCAAAGAATGGCAGTTCAACAGAACTCAAAAAGAATAGAACAGTGTCAATATACAAAGCTTAATTTTATTTGTATACTTCAGAAATAAATAAAACTATAATTTAAATGATATGGTTAAAATCACATATGCTGAGGAACATATCTATGATATACATGAAACTATGTAGAAAACTACAAAATTTGAATAAATTTTTACTCAACTTAAATAATTAATATCCTTAGTAATTGGTGGGATAAGGCAAATTCATAGGCTAAAAGATAATATTACAAAGTACTCAATTTTCCTCAACTATGGATTTACCACATAATAAATATTTTAGCTTTTTTTCTTTTTCTTTCTGAGACAGGGTCTTAGGGACTTGCTGTGTAGCCCAGGCTGGCCTTGATCTCACAGGGATCTGCCTGCTTCTGCCTCTTAAGTGCTGGGATTAAAGGTATGTGCCACCACATCCATCTCTAGAAAATATTTTTATAGAAGTTGGTAAATAGAGCTGTAACTTTCTATGCAAATGTAATTAAGATAGTCTTATAAAGAAGCATTGATATACATCATGTTGGTAAATTGTCACTTGCTGTTTAAGCTTCTTAAGAAGCTAGCTCCAGAAGTGGAGTAGATCCCCATGTCCCAAACATAAGCATAACATAACATAACATAAGCATTTGTCTCAAAGTGTCCTTCAGGGCCTCTTGTCCAGGGTCAGACCTGCCTCGCTGGCCCTGTGACAAGGAGAAAGGAGAACAGTAAAATCTCCCAAGAGTAAAAACACTGTGCCTTTGAGAACAGCTAGAAAATAAACCATTTCCAACAGAGATTACTATTGTTTATCTCAAGGTATAAAAATGTGGTAGTGGGAATGATAAGCTGGAAGCTCATCTGTGCAGAGAAAGCTCAATTGGAGCTCCAGTTGACTGCCCGACTTCTATTTCTACTGGTTGTTTGTAAGCCTCCTATTTGTTTACTCTCTCAGTCAGGATATTCCAGTTGTGTCTGCTGGAAGCTGTAAACTGATTCATTGGTGTTTTTGCTACTTATCTGCTGCTTCCGTCTGTCTGCTACCTGCTATTTGTATTTTTACTTTAGCTTGAAAAATATTTAATAAACTCACTCATCACAAACCTAAAGAATGGCTACTGTAGATCATTCTCTGGACCATACAGAACAGAAATAAAATAGGAGATCCCATAGTATTGGCTAATAAGACTTAGTTTAAAGCTATAATAAGGGAGCCTGAGAGATGGATCAACAGGTAAAAGAGCTTGTCCTTCCAAGTCTGGAGACCTGAGTTTGATTCCCCAGAATGGACATGATGGAAGCAGAGATCCAAATCCTGCAAGCTGTTCTCTGACCTACACAAGAACATCATGCCATCCCCACCCCCCTTAAAATAAATCAACCTTTTAAAAAGCTACATGGGACTTGGAGGGTTGCTCAAAGGCGAAGGTTGCCTAACATGCACAAGGCCATGCATTTGATCCTCAGCACTCAAAACAAAACAAAATAAACAACATATAGGAGATCAAATATTGTGATTCTTCTAGTACCAGAATGACAAATGGACCAAAACAGAGAGTTCCTAAACAAAAAGTTCTGTTGACAAGATGCCCAATATTTGACAGTGTTGAAATTTGATGACTCTATAGACAATTGTCTGCTAAATGTTGAGTCAAATTAGTGTCATTTGGAAAAAATACTGTTTTTTAACTTGTACTCCATACAATATCAGCTCCAAGAGAATTTTATATCTAAACATGAAACTTAAAACATTAATGTTTAATGTAGAAACTAATGTTTCTACTGTATAATGATGTATGAAAATGTTTCTATGCTCTTCGGCAAAGACTGTTTATTAGGTTATTAAAAGTGCTAACTATGGGGCTGGAGAGATGGCTCAGTGGCTCAAAGCACTGACTGCTCTTGTAGAGGACTGGGATTCAGTTCCCAGCACCTCTAACATCCTCTAATGGGTCTAACAACCATTTGTAACTCCAGATTCCGGGGATCTGGTGCCCTCTTCTGTCCTCCACAGTTATTGCATGACATGGGTGCACTTACATACATACAGGCATAACACTCATACACATAAAACAAAAATATTTTTTAAAAGTGCTAACCATAAAGGAAAAAAAAATGGACCAACCCTGTTAAAGTTAAAAACCTACCTCTTGGGCTAGGGTACAGCTCAGTGTAGAGTACTTGCTTGACATACATGAGGTCCTGAGTTCCAGCACAGCACAGTAAAAGAAAAAAAAAGAACAAGAAAGAACTGTGTCTTCCACAGGACACCTTAAGGAAAGCTAGAGTGTGGATACACATTCTAAAGGAAGGAGGAGTGCTCAAGTAGAAATAAACAAGGATAAAATAAAATATTTTTTCATTTTATTGCTAATTTCCAACAGTGGCTACAAAATAATAGCACCAAATCTTAGATGATAATAGCATAAGCAAGCATAGAGAATGGTAGCAGCTCTATAAGGCATGAAAAGAAAAGACTGGTAAAGCTCTCTTAGGAGGTACGTCCTCCACCCATGAAGCACTATGGAGTCATTTGAAAGTAAAGTTAAATTAGTTGTAAATATATACTGCAGACTCTAGGGAACATACTAAAAGATTTCCAGTATGATTGATGTGCTAAAAGATGAAAGAAAATAAAATTACATAAAACACTTAACTGAAACTAAAAGAAAAAGAAAAGGAAAAGAACATAAAGTATAATGATTTAGAAAAGTGACAAAGGTGACCGTTATTAACTCCACCATATCATCATCACTTTAAGTGTAAATGATCTAATACAGCAAGCAAAAGACAAAGACTATCAAAGTAAATTACAAACTAAGACCTAACTATATGTATCTATAAGAAACTATGTTTTAATTAAGCATCTTTTCTCACTCACATATGTTGAGTATATCCTGACATTCCCTTCTACTCTCCTTCTTGTCCAACTTCTCTCCCATTAATCTCCTTTGTTCCACTAGACAATTTTTGCTTCTTTCACTTTATATATACATGATTTTATGTGATTATATAAAACCTAGTAATCACAAATTAGAGAAAACATGTAGTATTCATATTTCTGAGACTGGCAGGTCTATTTTTTGTTTTGTTTTTTTAATTTATTTATTCTTGTATGTGTATGAATGTACTGTCTGCATGTAGGTTTGTGCACCCATGTCGTGCAATGCCGCAGAGGTCAGAAGAGAGTGTCGGATTCCCCTGGAACTGGAGTTAAAGACGGTTCTCAGCCGCCAAGTGGGTGCTGAGGATCAAACCCGGGTCCTCTGTAAGAGCAGCGGGCCTCTTAACCATTGGACCATCTCTCCAGCCCCACCTTCATCTATTTTTAATGGGAGCATTTTTATTGATTTAAAACAAAAGGCAACATTACTTCAGAATAATAAGAGGGCTAGCTGTCAAAGATGGCAGAGCAATCCTTGATGTATATGGCTCTGAGTA
This sequence comes from Rhizomys pruinosus, assembly GCA_009823505.1. Classification (NCBI taxonomy): domain Eukaryota; kingdom Metazoa; phylum Chordata; class Mammalia; order Rodentia; family Spalacidae; genus Rhizomys; species Rhizomys pruinosus. Next base: position 1,210,208 of record VZQC01000029.1, read on the forward strand.
AAGAGCATCAACGTATGTAAAGTAAAAACGGATAGAACCATGAAGAGGAAAATGCAGATTTACTATTAGAGTTGGAGACTTATGCACCCTTCCATGTGTAACTAACAGATATAGTAGGCAAAAATTCAGTGAGAATACAGGTAGCTGAGCTTCACCACCAATCACCCAGGCCTTATTGGCATTTATAGATACTTTGCACAACGGTGAGGTACACATTCTTCTCGAGGTTCACATAAAGCATTTGCCAAGGTTGTATAAAAACTTGACCATCTTCTGGGCTAGTCACTCAAGAAAGGTAAAATATTAACAGTCACACAAAGTATTCTTTCAAACCACAGTGGAATTGAGCTAGAAGTCAAAAGCAGAAAGGTAGCTGCAATAGGCCAAACTGAATATCATAATCATGAATAACACACAGGTCAAAAAGGAGTCTCAAGAGAAATGTTAAATGGTTTGAATTAAATGAAATGAAAGGACAACTCAGCATGTGTGGGATGCTGAGAGTTAAAGTCATGCCTACAGGGAAATGTATAGCATTGACGTCACACATGAGAAAACAAAGACCTAAATCAGTCATTGACATTTCCACCTAAAGAATCTAAAAAACGGGCGTGGTGGTGCACACCTTTAATCCCAGCACTTGGGAGACAGAGGCAGGTGGATCTCTGAGAGTTCAAGGCCAGCCTGGTCTACAGAGGGAGTTCCAGGACAGCTGTGGCTACCTACAGGAAGACTCTGTCTCAAAAACACCAAAAAAAGAATCTAAAGAAAAAGAACAATATGGTCATCAAGAAGCATAAGAAAAAATGATAAAGTTTATAGTAGAATTCATGAAACTGAAAACAGATAATCAATAGAGAAATTCAGCTATACTTAAAGCTCATTCATAAGGTCAATAATATAATTGATAAGCCTCTGGCAATTTAATCAATAAAAAGAGATGACCTAACTTATTCATGTCTAGTAAACCACTACTATTCATAGATATTAAGCCTGATAACCTGAATTCAATCCCCAGGACCCACATGGTGGAAGAAGAGGACCAACTGATTCTTGAAAGTTGTTTTCTGACATCCACAGGTGTGCTATGGCATGGGTGAGCCTGTGTACTTGTACACACATACACACAAACACACACTTACATGAAATAAATATGGATTAAAAATAAAAAGCTGGTAAAGGAATTCCATAACAACTCTATGCTAACAAATTTTATAACTTAAATGAAACATAAATTCTTTGAAAGACACAATCTTCCAAACTTACACATAAGTAGATAATCTAAATAGGCTCACGTTTATTACAGAAATTGAATCAACAATTAATAACCTTTGAAAGGAAGGCAGAGGCAGAAAAAGAACTGGTCCCAGATTATTTCAATGAAGAAGTCTCCTAATATTAAAAAAAAATACCAGTTTTTTTAGTCTCTTTCAGAAGATAGAAGAAAGCGATGCATTTTCTAATTCACTCTATGAGGGTAACAGCACCCTGATGGCCAAATTAGCTAATAACATTACAAGAAAAGAAAGCTACAGGCTGATACCTCTCATGAACAGAGATGAAATAAAATTTTAACAGTATATTATCATGGTGACAAATCAATACATGAAAAAAATTACATGCTATGACCAAGTGGAATTTATTCCAAGTATACAGACTAGTTCAATCCTGAAAGTCAAACCATCTAACCATTATGTTGGCAAGCTAAGGCAAAGTCATATGACAAAACCAATAGATGCAGAAAAATTATAGACCAAAAAGAAGTACGCATACATGTTAATACATCTCTCAGAAGCTTAGGAATCCAGATGACCTCAACTCAAAAAAGAACACCTACAAATAATGTCTGGCTCACATCTACTCAATAATGAGAAAGGTGCATTCTCTATTAAACCATAGACAGGAACAAAATGGGTCCCTCACCAGTCCTACCCAGCATTGTATTAAAAGTTCTAGCTAATTCAATAAGACTATAATGGAGGTGGAGGAGTGGTAGGAAGAGAATGGACGAAATTCCAAAGAATTGACCAAAACTGATGAATGATTATGTCAAAGTTACAGGATAGACAGTATATCTGCTACTTTTTGTGGTTGTGATAAAATACCATAACCAAGAGCATCTTGTATACACACACACACACACACACACACACACACACACACACACAAAGAGTTTGTTTTGGTTTATAGTACCAGAGGGTTAAGAGGCCATCCTGGCGGGGAGGCATGGCAGGGAGCAGTAGGCATGGTTTCCTTCTGTTAGATTTAACAATATCTAAACTAAAATCCTCCCGAAGTTTAAATTACTGGTATTTGAGATTTTCCTGAGAGCAATTCTAGAAGGAAGAAACGGCAAGTAAGCAGTGGATTCTATAAATTTCGCGGTTTGAGTGGGGCAGCCAGGAAGGTATGCCAGTGGAAAAAGGAAGAAACGTTGAAATGGGCCACTAGAGTCCGAAGAGCAGCTCTGCAACCTACAGGCCTGCCTCTGCCTTAGGCCTGCTTCCTGATGACAACATTCATGACTACTAATTCCAGAAAGCCGCACCCTGCAAAGCACTTCCTGGTAATGTGATTGCCTGTTTGAGCAGGTTAGGTGGCAGTCAGGTCCTGGATAATTGTAACATTCTGAAATTCTCCAAGACTCTGTCCTGGATTGAGCACACACCAAGGGTGCCCAGCTCTGGGGAGGAGCTTGTACTGCCTTCTTTAACTGTGCTCCCCTTTGACCAGGGACTGCCTACTACTGGTCCGTTATCTTGGGACCATGGTAGATCTTTAGTATTTGGGTTAATTACTCTTATCTCTGAGCCCTTTTTCTTCAAAGAATTTCCCAGCCTCCCTTTAATAAAACATCATCAGATAGAGGAGAAAAAGTCAACATAAACCTTGTCTATTTATCCACCCACACAATTGCCTTTCCTTCCAGGAGCAGCAGGCAGCCAGAGATATCGCCTACAGTCATTCTGATTCCTTTAGTCGGGAGGTCATGAATAGTAAAATATGTAAATTGGCTAGATTTCTCCTCTCATTGGTCAATAACCTATTACTGAGTGCTGTCTTCCTGGAGCATTCCTGTCCATACCTAGTGAGCAGGGGCGCCTTCCCAAGCCTGCATTGTATCTCTGCAGGCAAGCCTGTCCTTTGAAGTTCAGATTTCTGCCGGAACAGCATTCTGACATGAGGAACCCTCACTGTGAGTTTGCTCCTTCAGCTATCTGAGAACAAGTTCTGTTTGTTGCCTACAGAAAGGTAGTGAAAGTCGGTTTTCCATTTAGCGATTGTATTCTGCAAACTTCCTACACCAGAAATGGAGTCTAGTTTATTGTTTGCATTTATAGATTACAGGTTCAAAACAAAGCTGTTTTTCCTCTTAAAAAACAAACAAACATCATGAGACCTCTAAGCCTGAAGACTCTCTAAAAGTCTATGATGGCCCTACTTTTACAAGCCCTAAATGAGGCCAGATGATTGGGCAAGTTTTGTGTTTCTAACATGTGAACTCCTCCCCTTCTCTCCCCCCATTATAATACAGAAATATCTCGTTGGGGTCAGATTCTTACACTGGAGTAAGTGGGTCCCAGGCGAAGTCAACAGTGGTCTCCAGCTGAATCCATCCTCACTGGGCCTGGAGCCCTGGGAGCTTGAGGGCCAAGTGTCAACTGAAGACACTTGTCACTCTCTTACTAAGTGACTTAGCAGCAGCTTTTGGTGACAAAGTCAAGGCTGATGGGACTGGAACCTTCTTTTTTATTTTTGTCTTTTTGAGACAGCGTCTCCCTTTAGTCCCAGCTGTCCTGGAGCTCTAGAACCTTCTTAAGGTGAAAAGGGAGAGCGGGAGAAAAAAATCAGGATAAAAAACATCTCTGAAGGACAGATTCCTTTGTGTTAATGGTGCTATCAAAATGACCAGGGCGACTATACTCGCAGCCACAGGAAGTGAGGGACTATGCATTACCAGTTGGACCTCCTTCTTTTCTTGAGGTTTCTTGCTTTCCCTCAAAATTGTTTTGTTTCTTTTCTCCTTCCTGGCTCCTGCTAAGACATCACTGGATCCTTGAGGGATTATTAACAGACTACATCTTATATTGTGATGTTCCCCAGTTTTTACATTGAGAAAAGGGTTCTTGTTTCAACCTAAACTTTGCTCAAACTTGTATAATATCTAAGTATTTAAGAAAATGATCATCCTCCTAGGACACACTTAGATCAGGGGTCCCATGGTGAAGACACTGCCAGGCTCAGCATGTCCTACCGAAGGGATGAACAACTCTCCAAAAAATGGAGCTCCAGCCCTGTCCTGCACATGGTACCCTCTATTTTTTTTTTTTTTTGAGACAGGTTCTCCTTTAGTCCCAGCTGCCCTGGAGCTCAAGATGTAGACCAGGCTGGCCTTGAACTCACAGAGATCAACCTGCCTCTGCCTCCCGAGTGCTGGGATTAAAGGTGTGCACCACCATACCCAGCCTGAGACCTTCTTAGCTGCCATGTGGGTGCTGGGAATCGAACCCAGGTTCTCTGCAAGAGCAGTCAGTGCTCTTAACTGCTGAGCCATCTCTCTGGCCCCTCCTGCAGGGTCAGCAAAGGCAGGAAGGATGTGGATAAAAGATAACCCTATCCCCAGTAAAAGCACCACTGTGCTTTGTCCCATTCATCTCCTAAGCATGGCCAGAGATCCTCTTGATTCTCCACAGAGCTGTGGAAACAGAGTCTCTTTTGAGAATTCACAGATTCTAATGCAATGTCTCTCAAAGTGTGGATTCAGGAAGATACCAGGTCAAAGTGACCCAGAGTCTTTTTCAGCCCTGATGAACTAGACGACACAGGCTAACAGCTCTGGAACAGAGTGAGACAGCCAGGACTGACATAATGGAGAAGCTTCTGGGAATAGGTTTCCATTCTCCGGCCTGACTCTGGACCTCTTAAATTAGAAATGCTGGGCTTGAGATCCAGAAATCTGTTTTCTTTCTTTTTTTTTTTTTATTATTATTATTTATTTCTGTAATGTGTATTAATGTACTGTCTGTATGCAAGTGTGTGCACCCGTGTCATGCAGTGCCGCGGAGGTCAGAAGAGGGTGTCGGATTCCCCTGGAACTGGAGTTCTTCTGGAATTGGAGTTTCAGACGGTTCTCGGCCGCCATGTGGGTGCTGGGGATCGAACCCGGGTCCTCTGCAAGAGCGTCAGTGCTCTTAACCGCTAGGCCATCTCTCCAGCCCCAGAAATCTGTTTTCATAAGCCTTCCAGAGGATTCGGGTGCAGAGCAATGGCTAGGAGAGATTCCCAGCAAGTTTACAGAACTTCTCTTGTGGCTTCAACATTTAGGTAAAAGGTCAAAGTGGATGGAAATAAACGGGGCCCCGTAAGCCAACCAAAAACAAGTTAGGCATATATAGCTCATTCTCTGTGTTCACGGCCTTCTTTACAATTTTGTCTGGCCCTACCCCTACCCCTGGCCTGTCCTCAGACAGGAAGTGCCCCCTCTAATACCCCTGACTGCCGAGGAACCCTTCCAAAATGTCCTTTAGATCTATACACAGATAAACCAATGCCTTGTATATAACTAATTGTAAATTTCTCTCTTGTTCTATTATTTTGTGGATAGGCTTGGAGAGAGAAAACAGTGTTGGAGGTTATTGAATGAAGAAATATCTCCTAATCTTGTTTTTGCATGAGATTTCTATAATCAGCACATTTTCTAATTTCTATATTTGATATTTTCATTTGGATTCCTGCTCATCAGGCTGTGTCTCCCAGAGTTATCCACTGCCCAGAAATAGTAAAAGAATCATATGCAAGCATACCTTTGACATGCAAACCAACCAACACAAAGCCCTCCCCTTCAGCTTCCTCTCTGTGTAAATTTGTGTGTGTGTGTGTTTTCGTGCCCACACAAGCATACCTGTGTTGTTTTGAGGACTGAACCCAGGGCTCCACCCATGCTGGGAACGTGCTCTATCACAGATCTATTTCCCCAGCCTCAACCAATTCTAGTGGCTTTCACATTCCAGGCCACTAGCCACCACCTACCATAGTCACTCAGGATCAGGTAGCAGACAACTAGAAACAGCCTGACATAATTAGTTAGCTTTAGGTGTCAAATTGACACAATCGAGAAGAGGGAACCTCAACTGAGGAATTTCCTCCATCTGATTGGCCTGGGGCCGTGTCTGTGGGAGCATTTTCTTAATTGCTATTTGACGTAAGCAGGCCCAGCCCACTCTGGCTAGTGATATCCCTAGGCAGGTTGGGACTGGGCTATATGGGAAAGGTGCTTAAGATGGCCAGAGGAACAAGCTAGTAAGCAGCATTCCTCCCTGGTCTCTGCTTCAGCTTCTGCCTCCAGGTTCCTGCCTTGAGTTCTTGCCCTATTTCCCTCAATGTGAACTGTTACTGGAAGTGTAAGAGGGGATAAGCCTTCCCTCCTCTAAGCTGGTTTTGGTCAGTGTTTTGTCACAGCAATAGAAACCAAACTAAGACACCATCCAGTGGCCCAGATTCCACGAGGTCACTCAAACTAGCCAATCTTAAGCCTACCAACCTGCCTTGCCTGTTCCTTACCAAAGAAATCACCACTGCCACAGTCCCTTCCTTACATTCTATCTCCGAGTGACTCTGGCGCTTCCCTGGTGACCCTGGTGTATCTTGCTTAGCATGCTCCTTCCTCGTGGGAACCGTGAGCCACAACTGACTTCCCAATGCCAATCAGCCATTTTTAAGTTTTTAATGCTTTCCCCCTTTCATGAGGAAGGATGTAGACACTTCTTAACACACACTAGGGTTGGCTGATCTTCAAGACACCAGCATGGAGGTGTAGGTGTGGGCACACCCTGACCACCAGGGGAGCAGACAAAGACTGCTTCACTGCCTGCTACAAGACTCCCTTCTCCCTGAGATGCCCCCTGGTGGATATTTCCTTCATGCTCCCCAGAAAGGAAGTGGGTGAAAGGGTTATAACTAAGGAAATTTTGGTGGTGGTAAGAATTACAGGATCTCATCCTAGGGTCAGAGCCTGACCTCATGAACTGGCTAAATCTCTGCATGTCCTTTTTCTCTACTATAAAATGGGGATTAATCCGTGTCTCATTTAAAAGTAAAAGATATATTAATTTTTTGCTATTCTAGTTTGCTTTCAATTGCTGTGATAGAAACGCTGACCAAAATCAAAGGGTTTATTGGGCTTCTGAGCACAGTCCATCATCAAGGGGAGCCAAGGGAGGAACTCCAGGTAGGAACCTGGAGCACAGACCACGGAGGAGTACTGCTTACCAGCTTGCTCCTTTGGCCTGTGCCTAGCCTGCTTTCTTATACAATACAGCACAACCTGCCCAGGGGTGGCACTGCCCACTGTGGGCTGGGCCCTCCCACATCACTCAACAATCAAGAAAATACCCCCACAAACATGGTCACAGGCCAGTCCAACAGAGGAAATTCTCCAATTGAGGTTTCCTCTACTCAGATGGGTCAAGTTGAGACTAAAGCCATCTAGCACAGATGGCTCCCAGAGTGAAAGCAGCCCAAGTTACATGATGTTGCTTGTGAGTGAGGCAGACACTAGCCACGGCCTCAGTGCCTCTCTCCAGGAGTCACCACGCTAGAAAGCCAGGAAACTCCAGGAGCACACACAAGCATGTATAGACATGCTGTCAGGTAATGTTGCTCACAGACTAGTTAGGGGTACAGATAGACGTGCTGTCAGGTAATGTTGCTCACAGACTAGTTAGGGGTACAGATAGACGTGCTGTCAGGTAATGTTGCTCAGAGACTAGTTAGGGGTACAGATAGACGTACTGTCAGGTAATGTTACTCATAGACTAGTTAGGGGTACAGATAGACGTGCTGTCTGGTAATGTTGTTCACAGATGTTGCATGTCCTCCAGCTGCCTTTTTCCCCTTAACATTGTTTCTCAAATTGTGGACCCCAGACTATCAGTATTAGTGCTACCTTATAGACTATGGGAAAATCAATACCTCCCAAAACATAAATTCTGGTTCTGGTACAGTGATCCATACTCTCATAAGTCCTAAAGATTTATGAAATTCACCTGCTATGAACTGTGTCCCCAAATTTATATGTTGAAATTATAACTCCGGTTGGGAAGCATTAGAAAGCAGGGCCTTCTGGGAGGTTCTGCCTTATGAACAGAACCAGTGCCTGTGTGCACTAATAGAAGAGGCCTCACAGAGTTCCCTTCCCTCTTCTGCATGTGAGAGCCTAGCAAGAAGACAGACAGCCTTCTCTGAGCCAGGAAACATTGCCTCATCAGACACCAGATCTTGAATGCTCTAGCCTCCAGAACTATGAGAAATAAGTTTGCATATGAAGGGACCAGTCTCTGGATCTGCTCTAGAAGTCTGGACAGGCTAAGACAGCACTCAAAGTTGAGAACCACCACTCCATTAGATTGGAAGCACTCCCCTACCACTAGATACAGAACTGGCCAGGGACAAGAGCAACTTCTCTGAAGGGTTTGGAATCTCCCTTCTGAGCAATGAAGTTTAGAATAAATGACACATCTGAAACCTGCTTCCTCTAGGCCCTGCAATTTATATCAGCTGTGTAGATGGCACAAAACATCCCCCCTAACTCCTTTTCAGCTTGTCCACCAGCTGCTTTTCCAAAGGATCTTCAGTCTTCTAGGCCCAATGAACTCTTCAATAGCCAGTATAAAGTAATTATGAAGCAGAGAGATTGAGATGGGAGTTTGCTTGAGATGGGACTCTGCCCCTGGCAGGTTGGGCTGCCTTCTCCAACTTGACTCAAACAGCTCTGATAATAATGTGTCTTCCCAAAGTCACCAGGAGAGTCTGCCCATCTTCATTTAGGACTATCTCTCAGTCCCAGAGTCTGGGTTGCTAATAAACAAAAGAAATTTGTTTCTTGTAGATGTAGAGGCTATAAGTCCAGGAGCAAGGTGCCAGTGTGGATGTCCTGGTAAAGGCCCTTCATCTTGATTCCAGACAGTTGATGGCTGCTGTCTTCACATAGTGGAAAAAGATGAGTGTGTGTGTATGTGTGTGTGTGTGTGTGTGTGTGTGTGTGTGTGTGTGTGTATTTAGGTGCACAGTTGAGGCCAGAGAACAATCTCAGGAAGGTTCCTCATGTGCCGGGCACTTATTTTTAAGAAATATTTTTCTATTATTTCATTTTATGTTCATGAGTGTACTGCTCAAATGTACGTAAGTGCACCATGTTGCACAATGTCTGAAATGGAGGACAGAAGAGGAGGTCAATTCCCATGGAACTGGAGAGTTACAGACAGTCTTTGGCCACCATGTGGGTGCTGGGAAACAAACCTGGGTCCTCTGCAAGAGCAGCTAGTGCTCTTAACCTCTGAGCTGTCTCTTCATGCCCAGTCGCCGATTTTTTTTTTGACAGAGTTACCCTAGTTCCAGCCCACCTGGAACTCGCTACATAGACCAGGCTACCTGGAACTCGCTACATAGACCAGGCTAGCTTCAATCTCACAGACATCCACCTGCCTCTGCCTCCTGAGGGCTGGGATCAAACTTATGCGTCACCATACCCAGCATCCCAAGCACCAACATTTTGAGACAGACTCTCTCAGCAGCCTAGACTGGACAAGTAGACTAGGCTCCATGGCTATAAACCCTTAAAGCCTCTCTACCCAGTGACATACTTTCTCCACTTCCTACCTCCTAACAGTTCCATAACCTGCTCAAACCACAAACTTGGTGTCCAAGTGTTTAAATACATGAGCCTATGGGGGTCATTTCTCTTTCAAACCACCACAGTTCCCATGACCTAATCAATTCCCAAATTCCACTCCCCTCCAAATACCAACACACTGGGGATTTGAATCCCAGACAAACGTGGGGAGGATACAAGCATTAAGTCCATAATAGTTCTGGCCCCTAAGAAGGGGTAAGAATGCCTTTCATACCTACCATTTCAGTTGTTCTTTGCCTGTCCAGTATTGTCACATAAATCACATAAAATCCACACAAACTACAGCAAACTCAGCTATTTGGAATGCAAATGGAGAATTTCCCAGCTCTGTACAGATAAACAAGGACCTCTGAAGGATACCTGGAAGAGTTTAGCTCTGGAAGTTGGGGAAAGCTATGTTTATGTATTTATTGTTCACCTCATTGAATCTGCCACTTCGGCCCCTCTGTTTTCTCTCTTCCTGCACCCTCACACAACTTTCTTGCACCACCCAGGCCTGGCCCATCAAGTTCAGACATTTTACCAGTATTCTCTACCTAGTTTTCCTCAAACTTGAATTCCAAAGTAGTTCATCCAAAGTCTGCATTATATCAAGGCATTTTTAGGACTCTCCAAAGGCTATTTTGTTCCAACATACAGTCAAGTTTGAGACTCCACTTTAACTTTCCCTCATTCCTAGCCCAAGCACCAACTCTGCATTAATTCCAGCCTCTGCCTCTGCTTCCCCTGATCTTAGCTACTGAGCCTGGCAGGACAAGCCAAGGTATCTCCTTACCTTCTTCAGTTCTCTGGATTCCTTTCCAAGCCTGCAACACCTCCCTCAATTATACCTTTATTCCTTGATTTTCATCAGAGGTTTCCCCAGTAGCATTTAAACATGCTCAATCTAGCATCAGAGTTTTATTTGTTATTTATTCAACTAAATTTGGTTCTTGACAATTTCATACCTGTGTATGATCCATTCTAATTCCTCTCACCACCCTCTCTTTTCTTATCTTCCTTCCAATCCCTGACAATCCACCCTCCCTAAAAATCCTTTTCCCACATTCACTTTTCTTGTTTGTTTTATGACTCACCAAACTGAACCAGAGCCGTCTGTATGACCACAGTCTTAGAACTCTCCATTGGAATGTGGTGGACTCACCAACTGGCACACAACTGAAGACTCTGCCTCTCCCCAAATCCATCAGTAGCCAGTAGTTCAACAGGAAGGAACAGGGCCCCCTAAGTCCCTCACCCATCCATGACTGATTGTTGCCAGGACTAGTCTCATGTAGGTCCAGTGCAGGTAGCCACAGCTGCTGTGAGTTCACTATGGCAATGCCTGTGTCATGCCCAGAAGATGCATTTCTCATCCCCCTCCTTATCTTCCTGCTCTTACATTCTTTACACCCCTGTTCTGTGATGTTCCCTGCACCCTAGAGAAGGTGGTATAAAGGCCTTGTGCAACATAGGCCTATATTAGTCACTTTTCTGTTGCTGTGATAAAGCCCATGACCAATGAACTTATAAAAGGAAGAGCTTATTTGAGCTTATGATTGATGGTTCCAGATAATTAGAGTCCATTGTGGCAGGAGGCATGGTGGCTGGATCTGGAGCAGGAAGCCAAGGGTCACATCTCACAAAGAGCACAGGAAGCAGAGAGAGAGCAACTGTAGACCATGAGGCTTGTTAAACTCACTAAGCCTACCCCCAGTGACACACTTTCTCCAGCACAGCCACACACCCCAAGACCTCCAAAAACAGCGCCACCAACTGGAGACAAATGTCTGAATACCTAGAGCCTATGGGGGACACTCATTCAAACCACCACATTCCACTCCCTGGCCCCCATAGGCTCCTGGCCATATAAAATGCAAAATGCATTCAGTCCAACCCCAAAAGTCCCCATAGTCTCCACCAGTTTCAATGCCATTCAAAAGTCCACAGTCCAAAGACTCTTCTGAGACTCAGGCCAATCTCTTAACTGTAAGCTCCTATAAAATGAAAAGGCAAATTACAAACTCCCAATGTACAGTAGAACCGAATACACATTCCCATTCCAAAAGGGAGGAATAGAGGCATTGTGAGGAAACACTGGACCAAAACATGACCGAAAACCAGCAGGGCAAAAACCAAGTCCAGTAGCTCCATGTGCGACTTCTGGGACTTGACCTCCAAAGGGCTTAGATGGCTCAGCTCTTCCAGCTTTGCTTGCAACATACATCCCTTTCTTAGGCTGGTACCACTCCCTGTATGCAGCTCTCCTTGGCAAATATCTCACAGGTCTGGCATCTCGAAAGTCTTCTTGGGGTCTCTGCTGCCAACCAGGCTTCACATTCACAGCTTCACCCAATGGCCTATTAGGGCCTTCTTAATTCAGGGATGCCCCTGCTGTACTCTGCCTGACCTTGGCGGCTCTCTGAAACTGTGGAGGAAGAAATGAAGTCCCCTTCACTCTTGCAAACTTCATGCCTCTAAAGCCAGCAGCATGTGAATGAAATTGCCGAATCTGCCTGCAAGCTCGGGATGGACTCTGGCCTATTTCAACCACATTTGCAACTTTTCTCTGCCCTGGACTTGTTGGAGGATTAGCTGGGTGTGGTCTTTCCCTGAAGGTACTGATTCCTTTGTTTACTTGTAAATCTCCAAGCCTCTCCTTAATCACTTTAGTCTCCTTATGAAAGGGAGCCTCTCCTTCACATGCCTTGGCCCCACCTTTAATCTTCCTAGTGCAGTTATCAGATCCAAACTGTACATTCTGCATTTCTTTCTGCCCCATCTGCTCTTCTTCACTGTAGATCTGTACAATATTCACCATTAGAAGCCACGCCACCATTTCTACATTAGGCTGTCTTGAAATATCCTCCGCCCAAAACATCAGTCCATTGCTTTTCAACTTAGCATCAGGCAAGCATTTGGGCTGTGGGCAAACTGCTGCCAGACTCTTTATCAAAATATCCCAGTTGCTGCCTAAGTCTTTGTTTTCCTCTGGAACCACATCTTTTGCAGCAATGCTTTCTTCCAGGCCTCCACTAGAATGGCCCTTTAAGCTCTGCTTCAGTAGTCAACAGCCTTTCTAGCCCAAAGTTCCAAAGTCTTCCACATTTCTCCAAACATCCACATGGTCAGGTTCTTCACAGCCAACACCCCACTCCTGGTACCAAATTACTGTATTAGTCACTTTTCTGTTGCTGTGATAAAGCACCATGACCAAGGAACTTATAAAAGGAAGAGTTTATTTGAGCTTACGATTGATGGTTCCAGGGAATTAGAGTCCATTGTGGCGGGAGGCATGGCAGCTGGATCTGGAGCAGGAAGCCAAGGGTCACATCTTGAAAAGAGTACAGGAAGCAGAGAGAGAGCAACTGTAGACCATGAGGCTTGTTAAACTCACTAAGCCTGCCCCCAGTGACACACTTCCTCCAGCACAGCTGCACACCCCAAGACCTCCAAAAACAGTGCCACCAACTGGAGACAAACGTCTGAATACCTAGAGCCTATGGGGGACACTCATTCAAACCACCACAAGGCCCAATAGTCTAATAATGGCATGAATGTCGTGGGAGTAACCAACCACTTTCTGATGGAGCTAAGGCCCACTCAACAAGACAAAACTTCATATCTAGCACCATTAGCATGTCCAAGAATGTGTAGGTAGATAGGTCAAAGTTCCTATAAGAGGATCTACTACTACTATTTTTGTGGTAAATGGACATAGTATTAAACTGATTCCTAATGACTTTTCATGGTATTGTACTGAAACCTAACGACCTCCCCATAGATTAGTGCATCTCTCAACCCAAATTGAAGAAGTTTCATTTGACAATGGATCACAGTTAACACAGAAACTTACAACTGGTCAATATGCAGAGATAAGAGACTGTGGAATGCCTAGCCCTAAATGTAACAGCTATATCACACTACCTTCTCCAAAAGTTCAGGGTTCATCTCAGAAGAGGGAAGGGAAAATTTTAAGAGCAAGAGGTGTTGGAGGACCACAACAAAACAGTGTTTTCTGGACACAATAGGGCAGTTGTATATATGCATAGGGAAATTGTACATATTCACAGTGGCTGTGTCTGCCTACATGCACAATACCTATGCAAGATCATGCCAGAAATATCCCAGCATGATGGGGGAGGCAGGCACAATGACCCACCCCTATCTGAAGGCTATTGGCAGTTGAAGGCTGTTGGGAGAAGGAGAGTCAGTTTTCTTCAGGGATGTGGCCCCATAGAGCCTTCCCATGCTCCAGCAGATAGGCCTACACCCAGACACATACTGGTGCCATTAACTCAATTGTTTAAAAATAAATCATACAAGGGCTGGAGAGATGGCCTAGTGGTTAGGAGTGCCGACTGCTCTTACAGAGGACCTGGGTTCGATCCCCAGCACCCACATGGTGGCCTAGAACCATCTGAAACTCCAATTCCAGGAGAACTCCAGTTCCAGGGGAATCTGAGACCCTCTTCTGACCTCCAAGGCATTGCATGACACAGGTGCACAAACCTGCATGCAGACAGTACATTGATACACATACAGAAATAAATAAAAATAAAAAATAAAATAAAATAAATCATACAAAACTGGAAAGGAGTAGTGGTAGGACAGATAGTGGAGAAATTGGAAGGGAGGGAATATATGCATATATGAAATTCTACTGCCATAACAAATATAAATAATTAATAAATTAATTAATAATATACATTTAGAGCTGGGTATCTTACACAGCTGTGAGTCTCTGTATTCACCTCTGTTCACTGTGTAGAGAAGATTCTCTGATTAGGGCTGAGACACCTTTTGTCTATGTGTATAAACACAGATATTTAGAAGGCAATTTGATGCCATGTCAATGTAGCTAAACAACAGTAGTAAATTCGTATCTAGAGCCTATAATTTCTTTAGCCATGTGTTTCTGATCAGGTTTACAGTGCTGAGGATGGGTTCTCTCTTAGGGAGGAGTCTCAACACCAAGCAGAGAGCAGTTGATTACTCCCATAACGGCCATCGCACTATTTTACAAGTGGAAACACCGTGCTTAACAGGCTAGGGTTAAGGTGGACCACACCCAATCCTATCAAACACTTCAAGGGCACCATTTTACATTTAGAATATCTGATTATAGGAAACACAGGAAGACACTTTTGCCTGGACACATAATTCATTTCATGTGACAACTTAATTGGGTCACAGGATGCCTAGATACTAGTTATACATTGCTCTGGGTGTGTCTTTGAAGAGAACGGCCTATAAATCAGTGGCCTGAGCAAAGCTATGGCCCTCCCAATGTGGTGAGCTTCATCCAATTAATGAGGATCTGAATAGAATGAAAGGTACGGGGCAGAGTGTGGTGGTGCACACCCATAATCCCAGCACTTGGGTGGTAGAAGTGGGAAGATTAAATATGGGTCAACGTCACCTACATTGTGAATTTGAGGCCAGTCTAGGCTAAATGAGAACCTGTCTCAAAAATAAAACATAAAAGACAATGAAGAGAAAGCAGAAGAAGGTAGAGTTCTGTCTCTGCCTGAGGCCTACACTGGGTGTTGCTTCTTTTGCCCCAAACTGAAATGAATTCCAAGGATGCTCCCACTTCTCGGACTTCAGAATCAAGCTAGAATTTACTTAACTGGCTTTTCCCAAGTTTCCAGCTTGCAGACAGTAGACTGTGAGTCTTCTCGGCCTCCAGAAACATTCAACAAATTCTGTATTATAAATCATATATGTATATTAATGCTTCTGCCTTTCCAGAGACTCCCAACTGATTGCACTGAATATGCCATGAGAACCAATCTCCATTCTCTCCTTTCTTCTCTTCCTCCTCCTTCCCCATCTCTTCTCTCCCTTCTCCTCCTCCATTATCTTGTATTCTTTCCCAATCCCAGTGCTAAGGATTGAATCCAGGCCATTTCATATGCTAGGCAAGTGCTGTAACAACTAAGCTGTATCCCCAGATTCTGTTCAAAGACTTCTTTATCTCAAATACTTAACACTTTTATGGATTCCTGGCCTCTTCCCTGGTGATCAGATACACAAATATCTCATTTTCTTAGATCCTAAAGTTACCTGGACAATTCTAAGCCCCACCCCTCAACTACTTGTAGGAACATCTAACTCTCCTACGCCTGCTTCCAGTCGCAGAGAATATATCCAGCATGGGGGTAGGAGGAACTCTAGCTGGAGATGTAATGTTTCAAATGGATCATGAGCCTTAGGACTGTGAAATCCAAAAGCAATAATTTCAGTCTTGGTTTCCGCACTCCACTGCCGGATGCTTTTTCTGAAGTAACAAAGTAGAAGCGAGGAGCTACCACAGTGAAAAGTGGACACAAAGGAAGGGAAAGAGACATCGATTAATATTTCAAAATGCTTTTCCCATCTTTCAGGTGCTAGTAGAACCAAAATTTATTTCTTAAAGTATTTTTATTATATTCTATATACTTCTTGACAATTTTATACATGTACGCACTGTATCTTGATCGTATCCACCCCCAACTCCTACTCCCAATCCCCCAAGACACCCCCAACACATTCTCCTCCCACTTTCATATCTTTAATTTTGGGGGAGGGGTATTCTTGAGACAGGGTCTCCCTGTACTCCCAGCTGGCCTGGAACTCACTTTGTAGATCAGGTTGGCTTTGAACTCCCAGAGTTCCGCTTGCCTCTGCCTCCTGAGTGCTGGGTTAATGCACAACCACGCCTGGCTCATATCTTTAATTTTTATAACCCATTGAGTCAATTAGTGCTACCTGCTGGAATGTTGCCTGGTGCCATTGGCTTGATCTTATGCAGGTGATCATAACTACAGTGAGCTCATGAGTCCAGAGGCCATGGCATGTCCAGAAGACAGCATGTCACAGCACTTCTGTCCATCCTCTCGCTTTTACTTTCTTTTTGTCTTTTCTTCAATGATATTACCTGAACCTTGAGAAGCAAAATTAGTTCTTAATGGATCTTACTCAGAGCTAACAAATGAAATCTCTGATCTCGCAAGTGAGTTGGTAACTGCGTGGCCAGCATAGTGGTAGGTCCCCCTGCAACAAGTTTAATGGAGCTCAGACAATGGAAACAGACAAGTCCTTTACAATTTAAGAGTCTTATCTCTGTCCCTGGCATCTTCCTTGGTAATATCACTTTCAGTTGAACACATGGCCACTCAGAACAAATGCTACATTTTCTAGCTTGCAGCTACATATTGCCTTGTTGGCTTTGGACAAATAAATATGAGCCACTTAGTAGGAGTCTTCCTTGGAGAGACAATGTGAGCATACCCTTTGCTTCCTCTCCACTTTCTGCCTTCTTCCTGGATGGAATATAGATTTGATGGGTTGAAGGTAAAGAAACCTTTTGAACTACATACTAGAAACCACATATTTGTGATGATGGAGAATTTGGAGCTAAGAATAGGGCCTTTGGGCTGGAGAGATAGCCTAGCGGTTAATAGTGCTGACTGCTCTTGCAGAAGACCCGGGTTCAATCCCCAGCACCCACATGGTGGCTGACTGTCTTTAACTCCAGTTCCAGGGGAATCAGACACCCTCTTCTGACCTCCGCGGCATTGCACGACAAGGGTGCACAAACCTACATGCAGAGAGTACATCCATACACATAAAAAAATAAATAAATTAAAAAAATAATAGGTCCCTGAAAACCATGGATTTTCTTTCTTTAGAGCAGAACTACCCTAATGCATGATTTGTCACCAGGAGTGTGATTCTACAGATGATTTGCTAAAAGCCATATACTCAATATTACAGGCTGGAAAACTGATGACTCCTATTATTTCAGATGCAAAATAGTTTAAAAAAAAGTTGATTGCAACTAGGTGTAAAGGCATATTCCTGAAATCTCACTACTCTGAGGCTAACGCGGGAAGATGATGAATTTGAAGCAAACCTGGATTACATAGTGAGTTCTAGGCCATAGCAATACTATGTCTCAAAAAAGACAAACAAATAAACAAAATAAAACCATCAACTGTAAATAATGATAGACGCTAAACCATATTGCAGCCAGAAGCAAAAAAAAAAAATTTATCATCATAATTTTTTGCATTTTGTTTTTCTTTTTTTAATGAAATACTTTTACTGATGGTTTGTGTATTTCATACATCATTTTTCAGTCCAATTTAGACACATTCCCCTTGCCATGTCCCCCATCCCACCCCAGTTCATGCATTCTGCCATACATGCCCTCCATCTTTTTCTCACACTTTTTAAAGTTTTTCTCTGTAGAGGTTTATTGTTTGGGGCAGAATTTAACTGTTTCAGTCAGTTCTTTGACCCAGTCCTTATGTTGTTGTTGTTCCCTCCCATTTGTATTGCTCCAAAATATGCCTATATAAATGTCACATATATGCCAAAATTATGACCTCTAAAAATAAACTATGTTAATTC
Organism: Rhizomys pruinosus; assembly: GCA_009823505.1. Classification (NCBI taxonomy): domain Eukaryota; kingdom Metazoa; phylum Chordata; class Mammalia; order Rodentia; family Spalacidae; genus Rhizomys; species Rhizomys pruinosus. The sequence goes on from VZQC01000029.1 coordinate 1,228,278, forward strand.
CAAAATATGCTTAGGAATTCACATTTTCCCTTTAATTTTCTATTATTCTAAATATGAATACATACCTTCCATCCATATACAGGAATTACAATGCCTGAAAATAAGTGGTAAGTTAATTCTAGAGCCCATTAAGGGATTCATAACAGCACAGTTTCTTTCAGATAAAAAGACATATAACAATAACGCTGCTCAGCTTGCCTTTCTTTTTTTATGTTTTATTTTTTTTATTTTTTTCTTTGCTATATATATACATATATATATAT